>BQNB010010846.1:4528-82901 GCA_026074375.1 Tanacetum coccineum | reverse complement strand
TGCTATCTGAAGTCGCTTTGACTGAAGCTCAACAGATGAAGATTGCTATTGAAAGGAGCAAGATACAAACTCACAGCTCTCACGCCAGTGGCTCAGGTGATGGAGTTGACATTCAGTCAAAGGTTCCTGATGAGCAGCAACAAAACATATCTGGTACAAATGAAGGAGCTGGTGACAAACCAGAGGTTCCCGATGTACCCGAATACAGATCAGAGAGTGAAGAAGAATCTTGGACATGTAGTCACGGAGAGGATGATGAAGAAAATAACGAGCATGACAGTGAAAATAACAATGACGATGAAGATGATGATCAAGAGAATGTCAGTGGAGAAACAGAATCAGATAACGACAGAGATGATTTTGTTCACCCAAACTTGTCCACATACAAAGCAGATGATCAGGAAGAAGAAAAAGCAAATGATGATGAGGACGTGTCTTCTGATCAGATGGTTTCAACACCACCTGATTATGAAATTACGGAAGAAGAAGAAAATCAAGAGGATGATGATAATGTTATGGGAGGAGAACAAGAAGATGAGGAACTATACGGAGATTTGAACCTCAACCTGGAAAGACGAGATGCTGAAATGACGGATGCTCAAGTTACTCAAGAAAAGGAAGAGGTTCACGTGACTTTCACTACTAAACTTCCAGTAGTGCAACAACAAAGCTCCTCTGTTTCATCTGACTTGGTGTCTAAATTCATAAATCCAACTCCAGATACAGGTATCGACTCGATTTTAAATCCAAATATTCAATCCGATATTCCTGTCAATGTATTAGTTTCCGTCACTACTACGACACCTTCTTCTGACACTATAATTCCTTAAACACCCATTCCAATCATTCAACCTCAACAATAAACACATGATTCCACAACAACAACAACTATTCCAGCAACAACCTTGCCAAATATCCCTAACTTTGCATCTCTATTCGGTTTTGAACGAAGGGTTTCCTCATTAGAGACTGAACTGTCTGAGCTCAAACAAACCAATCAATTTGCTAAAGCTTTATCATCTATTCTGGGCATTATTGATAACTACCTTGCGTCTCAGATGAAAGATGCAGTGAATGTGGCTATTCAGCTAAAATCCAACAAGCTCAGAGAAGAAGCTCAAGCCGAGAATGATGAATTTCTTAAATAGATAGACTCAAACATTAAGGCCATAATAAAGGATCAGGTTAGAGCTCAAGTATCCAAGATCATGCCAAAGGTTGAGAAATATGTCACAGAATCTCTAGGAGCTGAAGTGTTGGCTAGATCATCCAATCAACCTCAGACATCTTATGCTGCAGCAGCATCTCTCTTAGAATTCGAGTTAAAGAAGATTCTCATCAACAATATTAAAGAAAATAAATCAATGAACAGATCATACATTTAGAAGAATCTCTACAATACATTGATTAAATCGTACAACTCGGACAAGGACCTCTTTGCCTCATATGGTGATGTGGTGACCCTAAAGAGAGGACGTGGTGATCAAGAAAAAGATGAAGAACCCTCTGTTGGATCAAACTCGAAGCGAAAGAGATCAGGCAAGGAAGAGTCATCAAAAGAAGCAACTCAAAAGGAGTCCAAGTCTACAACTTCTTCCAAAGGTACATCCAGATCTCAACCAAAATCATCAGGCAAGTCTGCTCAAGCAGAGGAGCATGGTCCAAGGGTTGATGATTTGGAAGAACCATTGCATCAAGAATTCAACATAGGAGATGATGATGTATCGCTTGTAAGAGAGATAATAGTTGTTGATGAACGACTATGGAATCCATCAGTCTCTCAAACTCCTGATCGTAAATGGAACAAAACAAAGACTATTGACAACCGACCTCCTCAATCATGGATGACTCAGTTGGCTCATGCTTCAGGCACACAATCCTTGTTTAATGAGTTTCTGGCTACTCCCATTAATTTCTCTGCCTTTATCATGAACCGGCACAAATTAAACAATCTGACTCAAGATGTGTTGATTGGTCTAACATATGATCTCATAAAAGGCACATGCAAGAGTGTAGTGGAATTAGAATACCACTTGGAAGAAGTATTCAAAGCTACTCATGATCAGTTAGATTGGCATAATCCTGAAGGAAGATCGTATCCTCATGATCTCAGCAATCCCCTTCCTTTAATTCAGAATGCACAAGGTCGTCAAGTTATCCCTTTTGATCACTTCATCAATAACGATCTCGAATATCTAAAAGGAGGGAGCTTAAGTCAAAGATACATAACCTCAATTACCAAGATAAAGGCTGCTGATTACGGTCATGTTAAATGGATTGAAGACAAAGTTCCTAGAAGTATATGGAGTCCGACACAAGTTTTCTACGACAAGCATGACTACTGGGGAACATATCACTGGGGACCAAAACGTTAGAGATTCTATAGATATGCTACCAACATGGAAACTTCAAAAGATGTCTACTCAAGACACATGATCATTGCTGTTACCAGTCTCAAGATCATGGAGTTATTTAGCTACAAACATTTTGAAGAGATTATTGTTTGAAGACAGGACGATCAGCTATACAAGTTTTGAGAAGGCGACTTCAAAAGACTTCGTCGCCAAGACATTGAAAATATGTTACTTCTTCTTGTTCAAGGAAAGCTGACCAACCTCAATGTGGATGAACGGTTTGCACTTAATGTGGCTTTGAGAATGTACACGAGACGCATTGTCATTCAAGAACGTGTAGAGGATCTACAACTGTCAGTTGAAAGCTACCAGAAGAAGATAAACCTTTCAAAACCAGACTCGTACCATTCAGATCTCAGAAAAATGACTCCCTACACTGCTTACCATGACATCCAAGGCATTATCTATCAAGATGACATGGACATAAATCGTTTGATGCGCACTGATGAACTTTACAAGTTCAATGATGGCACACTAAACCATGTCCGTACCACTCTCAATGATATTGCTACTAGGATTTAGATGGAGTACTTTCCAAAAAGAAAATGGAGCAAACAAGACAAGCAGAGAGCTCAGGTGATGATAAATGCCATTGACAAGAAACTCAGAGGTAGAAGGTTAATGCATAGTCTGGAAAAGTTTGTTGGTGGAAGACCTTACAGAGGAGACCTTCGGCTGCTACAAAGAACCATATGATGCTCTTATCACTCAGGTCAAATCTCATAAATAATTTAAAATTGTGAATTTGTAGATATGTAGTGTAGACTTATGGTGATAATAAGGAGTGCTTGAGTATAAACTTTTCAAGAATTCCTTAGTAAATTCAATTTTTTTCAAATTATTATACTCAGCACTATCTTATATACCCTCAAATATTAAGGGGGACCATTAAAATGTTCCTATTTAGATATTGTGTAACATTTTGTCCCCAGACGTTTAATCAATTGATATCCAAAATATCAAGGGATTAACATTTTGAATAAGAGGAGAAAATGTGATTAAACTGAATCTAATTTGTATTGAAATGTGATTGTATTAAATGGACTCAATACACTCCAACACTTAGCATGTACTGCGATTACAATGCACATGTTAAGGGGGAGCTTTTAGTGATGATGAAAAAACTTTCAAAGTGTAAATCTTTTTGATATTTATATCAAACACTTTGATTGAACTTTTCAATGATTTTGGTTTTATTTGTGATGGAATACCCAAAAGACCGACCATGTACTTAAATTTATGAAGTTATAAGGTGGTTGGGCATAAGTATTCAAATCCCATGATCCAGCCAGAACCGGAGGGATCTACCCAGGGATATCTACTAGATAGTGTAAAAGTCCATAGGTATGATAAAAAAGGAGAAAAAGTGAGAATTGGGAAAAGTGTCGACTGAGATGGAGCTAGTACTGGAACAAACCTAACAAGGTACTAGTTATGAAGTCTCGGTAAGCGCTGAAGGGGTTGAAGAATTAAAAAGAAAAGTTAAGATAAAGGGTGAAAAGAAAGAAGCCCTCCTTACACTTAGGCAGAAACCGGGTCAATACATATGCTGTCAAGAATCACAAAGATGATTGCTGACTAACATCATAGACCTAGTGATGTAATGCATAACCCTCCCTAGCCACTCAAGGTCTCTTAAAAGACTCTTGTTTCATTTCTTACGGAGATCACACGCATTTCTGTCAACTTTATCACTCCGAGTTAGTTGATATTGAAAAGGTGGCAATCTGCTCCAGCCTCCGATCACTAAAAGCAAAGTGCATAATTGAGTCTAGAGCCAAAAGAGATCATCCATAAATCTCTTTAGGACACTTGTCAAAATTATGCTTGCTAAGTCACACAATGTGAATAACAAGATATCTATTAGGAGTCCTACGCATTATCTTTGTGATTTTGCCAAAACATCCGAGTGATATTATTCACAATGAAGATGGAAATCCTGCTTGAGCCAACATCAAACAAGCTCATGGTAGGTGACTTGTGCGATTCTATATGAATCAAACTTGTGACAACTAGAAAGAAACGATGGTGCGATTCTATAATAATTAAACTTGTTCCAGGTTATGAATTGACGATTGATGATGAATTTTGAAATGATTAAAACTCTCGATGTGTCACAAAACCATTTTAGCAAGTGACACGTCAATTGATTTTCAAATCAATTTTATTTTAATCGGTGAGATAGTAACTCGTTGGTTCACTCTTATCGTGCTGTCTGCTTTGAGACGTTCTGATAAGATCATTTATAGCTCAAGATTGATTAGATCTTATATATCTAGGATGAACAATAACAATGATTGATAACACGCAGCGGAATAATAAAGAACACAATCAAAGTTATCACAAGGTTTTCTTTATTAAATGTTTCCCTATTACCCCAACTATAATTTGGGGCTACACCAACTAACTATGGTGTACTATTCGAATCTCATCAGTCGACTTGCTATCTAACTATCTAGACTCTCGTTAGGAGAGCTCTAGTTTTCTATGGATGGATATCTAAACCATATGCCTATGATTCTCTTTATATAGAGAGATATCAAGGCTTACAATAGAAGTTAAGAACAAACAATATATTTAAAACATTTAAGAATATCTTCTAATATCTTCTGAATCTTTATTATTATAAGGAGATCTTCTGAAATCTTCATCTTTATCTTCATGTGCTCCACCAGCTTGAAGATTTCTTTAATTACAATTTTAGTCCTTTTGTTTCATTCTTATATTTATTTTGTCTCATCAAATCTAGAATCCCATTAATCTTCCCCTATTTGATGATGACAAAACAAACAAAGTCGCGTAAGTTCACAAGATGACAAATTTTACAAGATGGCGAAAAGAGATTATGCTTAGTTGATGATCTCAAGGTGATCAAGATCACATATTTACATACAAGTCAAGATAAAGGAACAAGCTCAAGCCTAAAGTCGATGATCACTACGCTATATTCATAAGAAAATGAAAAAGAAAATCTGCGACCACAAGATTGAAGACTCAGCATAGTATGCTAGGTTTAAGATTTTGTAACATGGAGTGACCTCCCTTAGGGGGATATTGTTAGGAATACAAAATTCCTAGGAATTTTCGGTCACTCCATAGATAACGATCGTTAGCTTGTTAAGTAATATTTGGAATCTTACCTAGCTAGCTTAGGAAAAAGCCCATGGATAAAGCCCATAAGCCCATCCACAGCCGACCATTGTAAGTATATAAACACCTCTCCATGCCTTGGAGAGGTGGTTGGTTGTTCATTATTTCACATACTTAATACAAGTTCTCTCCTATGTTTCTTTCTCTCTTTAAAATGTTCATCCAACCACTCTCTCTCTAAAACCACCTCTCTTCCTCTTTTCTTGTATGTTATTTGATTGTTCTTCAAGTTGTAGCTTCGTTGGTAAGTAGGGTGTCGATCACTAAAAGCGAGAGCGTTATTTCCTAAGTCAACCAGTATTTTAGTTATCTATGTTAGTTTTAATCTATCTAATCTATGTCAAAACCTATGCTACAAGATCTTAATGGAAGACGACTTCAAACTGGTGGTTCAACATCAAAGAAGGGTGAATCCAAAAATTCACGAGGTTATCAAAAAGGAAGTTATCAAACTCCTCGGATTGATTTACCCTATCTCTGATAGTCCGTGGGTGAGCTTCGTTCATTGTATGCCTAAGAAGGGTGGCATGACCGTAGTTGAAAACGAAGATAATGAGTTAATACCCACTAGGTTAGTTATGGGATAGCGAGTTTGTATCGATTACCGTAAGCTTAATGATGCCACTCGTAAAGACCATTTCCCGTTGCCTTTTATGGACTAAATGCTCGAACATTTAGCAGGGAACGAATACAATTGTTTTCTAGATAGATTTTTCGGATATTTTCAAATTCCAATTGACCCGCAAGACCAAGACAAGACCACTTTTACATGCCCTTATAGGACATTTGCCTACCGGCGTATGCCTTTTGGTTTATATAATGCTCTGGGCACGTTCCAAAGGTGCATGATGGCCATTTTCCACGATATGATCGAGGAAACAATAGAGGTCTTCATGGACGATTTCTCGGTCTTCGAGGATTCTTTCTCGTCTTGCCTCTCCCATTTAGATAAAATGCTAAAATGATGCAAAGATACCAACTTAGTTCTAAATTAGGAGAAGTGTCATTTCATGGTTAAAGAGGGCATAGTCCTCGGCCATAAGATTTCAAAGTCCGGGATTAAGGTCGACCGAGCTAAAGTTGATGTTATAGCTAAACTCCCTCATCCGACTTCCGTCAAAGGCATTCGAAGTTGTTTAGGGCACGCCGAGTTCTACCATCGATTTATTCAAGATTTTTCTAAAATTGCTCGGCCGATGACCCATCTTCTTGAAAAGGAAAACCCGTTTATTTTTTTGAAAGAATGTATTGAAGCATTTAATATACTTAAGAAGAAGTTAACCGAAGCCCCGATTTTAGTTGCCCCCGATTGGGACCTACCATTTGAAATTATGTGTGACGCTAGTGATTATGCGGTAGGTGCAATCTTGGGGCAACGAAAGACCAAACATTTTCAGCCTATACACTATGCAAGTAAGACCATGATGGATGCTCAAGCACATTACACTACAATGGAAAAAGAGTTATTAACCGTGGTGTATGCTTTTGAGAAATTCCGGCCTTACTTAGTCTTATCAAAGACCATAGTGTATACAGACCACTCGGCTCTTAAGTATCTTCTTGCTAAGCAAGATGCTAAGCCGAGATTGCTCTGGTGGATTCTCCTACTCCAAGAATTTAATGTCATTATTCGTGATAAAAAAGGAGCGGAGAATCTCGCGGCCGACCATTTATCTAGATTAGAGAATCCTCATCAAGGTGATCTTGAGAAAAAGAAAATAACCGAAACATTTCCTCTCGAGACCCTTGGAATGATATATTTTCATGGTGATTCTAATACCCCGTGGTTTGTTGACATTGCAAATTACCATGCAGGAAATTTTGTAGTAAAAGGGATGTCGTCCCAACAAAAGAAGAAATTCTTTAAGGACGTTAAGCATTATTTTTGGGACAACCCCTACTTGTTTAAGATTTGTGCGGGTCAAGTGATTAGACGGTGTGTTCACAGACAAGAAGCCATTGATATCCTCACGGCTTGCCATAAAGGACCCACCAGGGGACATCATGGTGCGAACTACACCGCTAAGAAAGTCTTCGATTTTGGTTTCTATTGGCCGACAATTTACCGCGATGCCCATGACATGGTGAAGTCATGTAACTCATGTCAACGTCAAGGCAAAATCTCGCAAAAAGACGAAATGCCTCAAAATGCAATTTAAGTATGCGAGATCTTTGACGTGTAGGGCATCGATTTTATGGGACCGTTCCCGTCTTCTCGAGGGAACAAGTACATTCTCGTGGCCGTTGATTACTTGTCTAAATGGGTTGAAGCAAAAGCGCTCCCCACTATTGATGCCCGAGTTGTAAAATTCTTAAAATCTCTTTTTTCCTGATTTGGGACTCCTCGTGCTATAATTAGTGATCGCGGTACTCACTTTTGTAATGATCAATTTTCAAAAGTTGTGCTTAAGTATGGAGTTACTCACCATCTTTCTATCGCGTATCATCCACAACGAGTGGACAAGTGGAGGTTTCAAATTGTGGTTTGAAATGCATTTTAGAAAGGACCATAGGTGAAAACCGTGCTTCATGGTCTGATAAGTTAGATGATGCATTATGGGCTTTCCGTACCGCTTTCAAAACACCAATCGGGTGTACTCCTTATAAGCTCGTATATGGAAAGGCTTGTCATCTTCCTATCGAACTAGAGCACAAGGTCTATTGGGCCTTAAAGCATTGCAATTTTGACCTTAAGACCGTGGGTGATCACTAGAAAGTGCAAATGAATGAATTAAATGAACTCCAGGATCAAGCCTACGAGAACTCATTAATCTACAAAGAGAAAACGAAGAAGATTCATGACTCCAAGATTAAGAACCGCGTCTTCAACGTTGGTGATCGAGTTCTTCTCTTCAATTCTCGATTAAAGATTTTCTCGGGAAATCTCAAAACTCGTTGGACCGGACCGTTCACCGTTACTCAAGTTTTCCCTTATGTAACCATCAAGTTATCTCAAACAAATGGACCAAATTTCAAGGTGAATGGTCATAGACTTAAACATTATTTTGGAGGGGACTTACCACAAATGGTTGTCCCGGATCTCCAAACTTTCCCCATGGACCAAAACAAGCACTTCGCGGGTGGCAACCCATGCTTATCCTTAGTAGTAGTATGTTAGTATAATAATTATGAATACGTGTAATGTGAGGAGGCTCGTCTCTTCCTTTCTTGTGTTTCGTGTTTTGTGTTTTATGTCCAGGATTGCCCCGGATTATGAAGACTCTCGTACTCGTGGTTTTGTCCATCGTCCACTTGATCTTTAATCCTTCGCATGCTTATATATGGGAATCCGATATCCTAGATATTATTGATTAACGTTTATCTATTAGCATAATTAATAAACGGATTTAGATTTGCGTAGAGACCCCTTAATATTTGGATTATCCATTGAAATTAGTATAGGGGTGACAGTCTCACATTGAGGACAATGTGTAGTTCTAGTATGGGGAGGATCTTTCAATTCGGTCTTACTTGCATTTGCCTTGTCTTCACGACGTAATCCCGTTTTTCCACCAAAAATATGTAATCTTATGCCAAAATTAATTTTTTTTCAAAAATAGAATAAGTGTTTCGACACATATTTTGTCTTTCTAGGAATAAATTTTGACTTGATCGAGCATGTTGCGCTCTAGCTTGCCCCTTAACTTATAAAATTTAAGCTTTTGCTAGTCTTTTATACAAGAAGCTTTAAAACGCGAATTCTAGCTTATAAAAAGCCAAGAGTTTGCAAGTTTCCATGATAGACTTTAAATATGCAAAGCTTGTTTTATAACACTAAGTATTCGCGGATCTTTTTATTAAAGATTTTAAATTTACGAAGAACGAAAAATGATAGAATTTTATATAAGTTAGATGCTAAACATAGAGTAGTTGGATCTCTTTAAGGCTCATAGAGGTTAATTGTGGCTTTTTGCTCCCATCAGCTTAATAAACGTTATATAATTGTTGAATAAATAAAGTTACTTTAGGTTTTTGCGATTCTTAGTTTAGATCACTTCATAGAGATTCCTTCTGGTGAAAGTAAGGTACACAACGAGGTTTTGTCAGTGTTGTGGGGAAATAGGCTACCAATTCCTGACGGCTCGCTACCGTTATCTAGGTAGTTAAAAGACCACAGGACTTGAAATTTGGCTAATAATAATAATAATGTTATGTAATAAACCGAAGCCGAAATAAGACCACTACCTCTTGCCGGCTCACAACCGATGTGGTAGTCATTTAAAGGGTGGAGGTAATAATAATAAATAAAAACTATGGGTTGATAAAAGTTTACTGCCTCTTGCCGGCTCACAACCGATGTGGCAGTCTTCTAAATAAGGCACATAGTAATAATCCGAGACTGATAAAAGTTTGTTGCATCTTACTGGCTTACAACCGATGTTGCAGCCATCTAAAAGGTCGAGGAAATTACCGAGGTCGAAATATGACTCCTAGACCATGGTCGGCTCGCATACCGATGTGGCAGTTGTTTAAAGGACCGGTGTTTAATAATGATACAATAATAATAATAATAAAGCCAAATTTCGACTCCGGGGTTATCTAAAAAGGATAACCCCTAAATCGTGCGAAATAAAAACCTTAATGTGGACCTTATTCTCACCATATCGTCTCTTTAGAAAAGGATTTCAAACTAATTGTGGTCTAAACCGGGTTTACTTTATATGAATAAGACATTAACTTATTTGTCACAAATAATAATACCCCGCCCCCCCCCCCCCACAAAACCCACACCCCACAACCACCCCCAACCCACCCCCCTCCCACCCAGCCCCCCCCCCCCCCACCCACACCCCCCCACAACCCCCAACCCCCCCCCCACCCCCCCAACCCCCCCCCCCCCCCCACACCCACACCACCCCCCCCCCACCCACCCCACCCACACCCCACCCCACAACCCCCTCCACCCCCCAAACACCCCCCCCCCCATCCCAACCCCAACACCCCACCAACACCACACCCACCCCCCCCCCACCCCCCACAACCCACCCCACACCCCACCACCCACCCCCCCACCTCCCACCCTCCGCCCCCCCCACAACCCCCCCCCACCCCACCCCCCCCCCCCACACCACCCCGACCCCCCCCCCCCCCCCCACCCCGCCCCCCCCCCCACTCCCCCCCCCCCCCAACCCCCCACCCCCACCCCCCCCACCCCCAACCCCCACACACACCCCCCACCCACACCACCCCCCCCCCCCCCCCTCCCCCCCCCCCCACACCCCACCCCCCCCCACACACAACCCCCCCCCCCACACCCCCCACACCCCCCCTACAACCACCCCCCACCCCCCCACCCCAACCCCACTCCACCCACCACCCACACCCCCCTCTCACAACCCACCCCCCCCCACCCACCACAACACCCCCCCCACAACCC
The DNA here is from genome assembly GCA_026074375.1 of Tanacetum coccineum. Classification (NCBI taxonomy): domain Eukaryota; kingdom Viridiplantae; phylum Streptophyta; class Magnoliopsida; order Asterales; family Asteraceae; genus Tanacetum; species Tanacetum coccineum. The sequence continues at coordinate 71,960 of BQNB010010846.1, read as the reverse complement.
CCCACACCCCCCCCACAACCCCCCCCACCCACGCACCCCACCCACCCCACCCCCAAAACCCCAACCCCCCCCCCCACCCCCCCAACGCAACCCCCCACCCCCCAACACCCCCCCCCACACCCCCCCCCCCCCACCCCCCCCACACCCAAACACCACCCCCCCCACCCACCCCCCCCACCCCCCCCCCCCCCCCTCCCCTCTCCACACAATCCCACTCCCCACCAACCCCACCTACCCCCCAACCCCCCCCCCCCCCTACCCCCCCCCCCCCCCACCCCCCCCCCACCCCCCCCCCCCCCACCAATCACCCCCCACCCCCCACCCAACAACCACAACCCAAACCACCCCACCCACCCACCCCACCCCCACCCCCAACCCCCACCCCCCCCTCCCAACCACCCCCAACCCCACCACCCCACACCCCCCCCCCCCCCCCCCCCCCCCCCCCCACCCCACCTCACAACCACCACAACCCCCCAAAAAACCCACCACACCCCCCCATCCCCCACCCCCCCCCCCCCCACCCCCCCCCCACCCCCCCCCCCACCCATCCCCCCCCCACCCACCCCCAAACACCCCACCCAACCCCCCACCCCCCCCCCCCCCCCACCACCCCCCCATACCCCACCCCACACCACCCCTCCACACCCCCCCCACCCCCCCCACCCCCCCCACCCACCCCCAAAACCTCCACCCACCCCCCCCCCCCCCCACACCCCCTCCACCCCCCCCCCACCCCAACACCCCCACCTACCCCCCCCCCCCGCACCACCACCACCCCCACACCAACCCCAACAACCACCCCACCCAACCCCCACCACACCCCCAAACCCCCCCCCCCCACCCCACACCCTCCCCCAACCCCCCCCAACCAACCCCCCCCAACCCACCCCCCCACCCACCCACCCCCCCCACCCACCCACCCCCACCCCCCACAACCACCCCCCCACACCCACCCCTAAAAACCACCAACCCCACCCTCCTCCCCACCCAAACCCCCCCACCTCACCCCCCACCCACCCCATCACCCCAAAACCCCCCCCACACACACCCCACACCCCCCCCACCCCCCCCCACACACACACTCACCCCTCCCCCCCACCCCACCCACACACCCCCCCCCCACCAACACACCCCCTCCCCCACCCCCACACCCCCCCCCCCCACCCACTCACCCACCCCCCCCTCCCCCCCACCACCCAATCCCCCCCACAACCCCCCCCCCCCCCCCCCCACCCACCCCCCCCCCCCCACCCACCACACCCCCCCCCCCCACCACCTCCCCCCCCCGCCCCCACCCCCCCCATCCAACCCCCCCCACCCCCACCCCCCCACACCCCCCACCACACCCCCCCCCCCCACCCCACCCCCCCAAACCCACCCACCCCCCCCCACTCACCCCCCCACCACCCCCCCCCACCCCCACACACACCAACCCCCCCCCCACACCCACCCCACCCACCCCCACAACCCCCCACAACCCCCCCCCCAACCACCCCCACCCCCCACCCACCCATCCAACCCCCCCCACCACACCCCCCCCCCCCCCCCCCCACCCCAAACCCCCACACCCCACACAACAAACCCCCCCCCAACCCTCCCACACCCCCCCCCCCAACCCTCACCCCCCCCCCCCACCCCCACCCACCCACCCCCACCCCCAACCACCACCAACCACCACCCACCCACCCCCCCCCCCCCACACCCCCCCCCCCCTCACACCCCCCCCCCCCCCCCCCCCCCCCCCCCCCCCCTCCCCCCCCCCCCCCCCCCCCCCCCCCCTTAAGTGGTGCATGTAGATGTTAAAGCATTTAATTAAAAAGCTTCCTCTGAAACCATATTTTACCATCTCTTGAATCTCGAAACTCTGTAGGCTCTATGTAGTGATCACTGATGAAGAAAACTGAGTATAACGAATTTTGATGAAGAAATTTGAATTTCTCAAACCTTGTGTCTTATGTTCTTGCACTATCCACTTACGTCAAACTTATAAATAAATCTGTAAAATATAAGTAGACCGCAACCTCTTGACAAAAACCTCATCTTCTATGAGACACATACTAAGTGATAGCAAATGTGAGCATTGAGCACCATAAGAAAAATCACACACTTTAAGATATGATAAGACACGCACCTGTGAAACCCAACTACAACATCAAATAAGCATTATTCAACTATCTTCGTAATCACATCTTCAAATAATCTCCAAAATGAGCCATAAAATCAATAAGAATAAACTACTTGAAAAATAATTCTGTCCGAGATCCAAATCTATCCGAAAACCAAACAACGTGTGTTACCCGATATCGTACAAAGCTAGTAGTACAAACTGCTTTATCGGACAACTCTGGCAATATTAAACTTCAAGTGTAGCAGTACAAACATCCATCCTAATTAGCAATGCTTATTCTATCAGAAAGCCATCACTAAACTGCTCTTAGCGACACATTATCAGTCACTAAACTGTCACTAATTTGTGACTCCTTCCTCCCATTCTGTTAGCGACCCTTAATCTGTCACTGAGTCGTCGCTATTCTATCACAGATTATGGCAGTATTAAAAATGTATAGGCAGTATTAACTTCTTATACCTTGGCAACACTAACTCATATCCATAATTATAATTTGCTAGCAATATTAACTTTGAAAGAGAAGCAATTATACATCATTCACGTGTCTTGAGACCCACAAACAGTATTAACATATATACTAAAAAGTTTTAACTTTTGAACACTATATATGAGTTGACAGTACTATCCTCAAAGAGCAGTGTTAAAAACCAATGAGTAGTACTAACATATGAATATTCAAGCAGTACTAAGTTCTTTTGAGGCCCAACACATGTATTAATTCCTGAAGCTCAAACAGTATTAAAGCCCATATAACTCACCTGCTGCTCCATTATAATCATGAACATCAGCAGTAATATTCTTCTTTTTAGAGCATGAATAGTTGTAATATGAAGCCCAAATAGTACTAACATAGGCTTCAAACAGTATTAACTTCCAATGACATACACGTAAACCCAACTACTTTCCTTTTATTTAAACATTACAACAATAGCTTTAATATGGAATATGTATCCAACACATGTGCATTCTTTCCTTTATCATGTTTAGAAAATTCAATAAACCAATCAATGTTTACCTTTTTTTTGCTTCTTTTCCACGTCAAAATCAATTGATCCAATAGCAGCTGTATCTTTTCATATATTCACGTGATCACCAATACTGCTTTTATCACCAACAGCCTTATAGAAACTTCATTGTTCACTCAACCTTCATGTGAACTCAGAACCACCATATACGGATATTAATTAGGGTTTCGTGTCTTTTTCTCTCCACGTACACATCAGAACCAGCAAACAATCCAATTAATGAACAAGAAGCAATTACGGTGTAAATATATAACAAAAAGCTAGGTCATACCACCACTGATTCTTCACAGAAGACATTAAAAGAGAGTGCAGATTTACAATTAAGATTTTGAGCATCAATACTCAAACGAACATCAACCATAATTCAATTTGAATTAGGGTTTTAAACATTCCTTGAAGATCGCATAAACCACATCCTCTCAATCTTGTGAACTTCTATTAATATTAGCACGACACATCTTTAAAGTTCTAAACCGAAACCCACACTTTCCTTCTCACCGAATTAGGGTTTTTACCTTTTCAGGGTTTATAGCAAACCCTATTGTCACAGAATTAGATAATCATCAAAAAATAGAAAATTATAAATCGTGTAGATAAAACTAACCTTGTAGATCCTAGATCAAGAGCCACCAGGCTCTGATACCAATTGATAAGATCGTTTATAGCTCAAGATTGATTAGATCTTGTATATCTAGGATGAATAATAACAATGATTGATAACACGTAGCAGAATAATAAAGAACACAATCAAAGTTATCACAAGGTTTTCTTTATTGAACGTTTCCCTATTACCCCAACTATAATTTGGGGCTACACCAACTAATTATGGCGTACTATCCGACTCTCATCAGTCGACTTGCTATCTAACTATCTAGACTCTCATTAGGAGAGCTCTAGTTTTCTATGGATGGATATCTAAACCATATGCCTATGATTCTCTTTATATAAAGAGATATCAAGGCTTACAACAGAAGATAAGAACAAACAATATATTTAAAACATTTAAGAATATCTTCTAATATCTTCTGTATCTTTATCATTATAAGGAGATCTTCTGAAATCTTCATCTTTAAATTTCAATGTGCTCCACCAGCTTGAAGATTTTTTTTAATTACAATATTAGAGTCCTTTTGTTTCATTCCTAAATTTATATTGTCTTCATCAATCTAGAATCCCAACATCTTCCCTATTTAAGATAACAAAACAAACAAATTTCGCAATACGAACTTCCCCACACAGAGAAGTTGAGATGTAATCATCTCTCTAAATGAAACAAAATCTTCAATGCTTCCCCTTGATTTAAGATCTCCTTGAACATGTCACCATACATAAATAAGCTGCAAATCAATAAACCTGTAATCTTAAATCGTGTAGATAAAACTAACCTTGTAGATCCTTAATCGAGAGCCACAAGGCTCTGATACCAATTGATAAGATCGTTTATAGCTCAAGATTGATTAGATCTTATATATCTAGGATGAACAATAAGAATGATAGATAATATGCAGCAGAATAATAAAAACATAACCAAATATCAACAAGATTTCTATATTAACGTGTCCCAGATTACCCCAACTATAATTAGGGGCTACTACCAACTAGCTATTGTGTAAACAATTCTACTCTTCGATCAGTTTGACTTGCTATCTAACATCTAGACTCACATTAGGATAGCTCTATTTTTTCTATAGATGGTGTCTAACCAGAAGCCTTATTCTCTTTATATAGAGAGATATCAAGGCTTACAATAGAAGATAAGAATAAACAATATATTTAAAACATTTAAGAATATCTTCTAATATCTTCTGTATCTTTATCATTATAAGAAGATCTTCTGAAATCTTCATCTTTATCTTCATGTGCTCCACCAGCTTGAAGATTTCTTTAATTACAATTTTAGTCCTTTTGTTTCATTCTTATATTTATTTTGTCTCATCAAATCTAGAATCCCAACACGTTCCAATAATGAGAACATGCTGAGTTTGATGAATCTGATACACATGTGTTAGAAAGACTCAATACTTTAGTTGGAAATCCTGTCAAGGAGATTCTTCTTAAATTGAATCTACTTGATCACAGGTTGATCCTCACGGATTCGAAGGTTACTCCAACCAAACACGGACGAATGATAAAGCCATATTCGTCCCCCCTCTTTATTGCTAACTATTTTAATGCAGGATACTTAAAGAAGGATGTGAAGGTACCTGATTCCAGCTGACTCACAAGAATCATAACCACATGCTCATACCCGACCGACAACCATAAAGACATCATGAAAGCTCAAGTACATGTTTCAAGACTTCTACTACTTTGATACTGTACGTCTTTCTTGAAGTGACAAAGTATTAATGTCAAAGAATTTCTAAGAAGTTTCCGCCACACTAATACCAAATGTCTTTCTTGAAGTGTTAAAGTTAAAGAGTTTCAAGAAAGATGCAATATTAAAGCTTTTCAAGTCAACAATCAAGAAGGGTATGAGCATGTCAGTCCAGAAGTCACAAGTTCACAAGATGGCATAGTTTACAAGATGAAGTAAAAAGATTATGCTTGGTTGATGATCTCAAGGTGTTTAAGATCACATTCAAGTCAAGATAAGGAAACAAGCTCAAACCTAAAGTCAATAATCACTACATCAAATCATAAGATAATGATCGAAGTTAAACGAGCTCAAGACTAAAGCTAAGGCGTAGTATGCTAGGTTTAAGTTTTTTGTAAAATGGAGTGACCTCTCTTAGGGGGAGATTGTTATAAACATAAAAGTGTTGGTCACTTCCATAGATAACAGTCGTTAGCTCGTTAAGCAATTTTTGGAAACTTACATAGTTTGTTAGCAAAGGCCTATGGATTAGTCCATGCAAGCCCAAGCCTACGTGCCATTTGTAAGTATAAATACACCTCTCCATGTCTTGAAGAGGTGGTTGGTTGGTTGTATTTTCACATAGTAATGCATTTCATGTTCTTGTCTTTCTCTCTCTAAAATACTTCCTTCATTCCCACTCTCTCTCTAGTTCTTGTTGTTAGAGATTACTAATATTCTACAGTATTGGTTTCTTATGTGTTGAATGAAATTATTTTATGGTTGACTTGCAAGAATCATTATATTGCTTCTTGTTAAAAATATTTATCTTGCACTTGTTTTGTAGTGTAGTCTACTAGGCGGCCCCCTTATAGGGACGGTGGCCCTTAGATATATCTGGGACCGCCAGGACCGCCCCCAGTGACCATTGGGTTTTCCTGTCTATAAATACTGCTTCATTCCCAGCTGAAAAACATTCCTCTTTGCATGAATTTTTTAGAAAATTTTCTTTCTCTAAAACCATCTATATTTCTCGTATAAATACTTGATCACTAGACACTCTTTTTGATCCTTGTTTCAAGTGATCTAATAGCATCACACTATCTCATCTTCTACAAGTACAAGAGAGAACATTCATATTCGCCAAGAAACGAAACGTATTTAGTGATCTCTCTTATCTTCTTCTAATACCAAATCTCTATTGTATTATCTTGTGTATTTGTTTGATTTCTAGGATGTGTTTTAAATTCGTGAATAGTTAGAACTATGTGATAATGAATAGCTTGTGAAAGTGGTAGATTAGATTCAAGCTAAGAATAAGGACTCAAAATTTAGCTTACTTCGAAAAACAACGTAAGCAACGTGTAAATGGAAAATCTCCGCCTAAAGGATCTTGTTGACATAGAGAAATCTCGAGTATGGAAATACTCGGGAGTAGAGTAGGGCGTGAGGAGCTTCATTGCCGAACGCACTATAAAACAAGGCGTCTTGGTTTTGGATTTTGTATTTTTCCCTTAACTCTTTACATTATTGTCATTGTTATTTAGTTTTAGTTTGGATTGTTATATTGTTGGTTCATATTGTTGATAGGTTAAACATACAACTCGAATCTAAGTACTTTGAAAGCAAACTTTTAAAACTCAAAAGGAACCTGTAAACTATTCAACCCCCCTTCTAGTTTCTACAAAATGCATGTTGATAATATTATCCTTAAGTCCACCAGCATAAAGGTGTACAAACAGTTTGAGAAACTGATGACTCAAAGATATGAAATAAGCATGATAGGTGTCCTTACCTACTTCCTCAAATTTCAGATTAAACAATCTGAAAGAGGCATTTCAATCAACAATATTTAATATTTAATAAGAACAAGTGATAATTAAATATAAATTATAATTATTTTTGTGAGTCATAACGAACGCTTTGTCTAAAGCGGTTTTACAAAAACTTGCGTAGGACTATTATTCGTCGTCATTTTCTATATAACTACATTGTTTCTGTGTCTCCGGAATAGTACAAAACTGAAAAGTTATAGTACCGGAAATTTCAATAATCAATACTTTCTTTTATTATATAAATTTTTATAAACAATAACGCTTTACTATTATAGTCAATAAAACTCTGAAATCTAACATAAAATTTCATATATCAGTTTTACCATCAAATTGCCTTTAGAGTCCGAGTCGTTAAACAACCTTAATTATAGGCTAAGAGAGTCGTCTTTTAGACAGTAAGACAATTACATTATCTTACGACAATACAAGCATCTATGGACATATCTCACCCATGTGAAGTTATGTCTAAGTCAATTAAGTTTAAAAATAAATATAAAATATGAGCGATAATGCAAAATAGTAATTGATGATTATAATTATTAATAGCTGTAGATTCAAAAATAATAAATTAATTGCACACAGGCTACGCATTAAATACTTACTATTCATTCTAATACTTTACCTGTAAGACATGATCACTAAGTCTAAGTCATAAACCAAAACGATCAAAAGGTAAAATATAAATTATACAATTTTTTCAAGAAATTGCTTGGGTGGCTACATTACCGTACATACAACCCTATAAAAGGAATCCCGTCCCTCCCGTGGAATTATTCGATTTTTTGTTAACCGATTGTATGACCAAGAAAAGATTTAAGATTTTAATAACCAGATTTAGAACATGGCTTTGATACATTATATTTAGTAAAATGAATGCGATTCTTTCTCGTATAACACACTATCTGTAATCATAGCCAATAAATTTATTGGCTAGGTTTGACCCTGATAATATTTAACCCATCATAAATAGGTCATTCTATAAAAAATACATATTACAAGTTTATGATTGATATAAACCGGCTTCTATACAAAACAGTCTTTAATGGTGAAAATAGCAAATCGCAGAAAGTTCTAGGCGTGTGGCGTAATGTCTGTATAAGGGTTTAAAATGCTTTAGAGGCGTAGTCGAGGTCATTATCTGAATCAGAATGAGTTTGATGATTAATATTCGTGTACGAGGCTAATGAATGTAAGTATTCAATTACTCTAGAAAGTCACGAGGATGTATCAGTAGACTCAACTCACACCATAAGCACAAAGGAGGAGAAAAAGTATACCGAAAACGCTTTAATCGTCTACTTTAATAAATAGATTGCTGCCGTAGAACCGAGAGAAAATCATAGATAATTAAGATAATGTCAGCACACAACGTTTAATAACGATCATAGCAGACACCCATCCTATCGTTTGTGACTCTTAGTTTTCATGTCCAACAAAAAGTGTCTTTACGAACTGTCTTAAGGTTTAAAAGAGCTGATGTTACACGTTCTTAACAAAAAGCTACTATTATAGAAAGATTTCCTATCTTAGTGAAAGATCTTTTTAGTTCAGAGTGCTTAACTAGTCATACCCCTAGAATCTAAAATTACGTATTCTTAAATTTCTCCACAAGCATACTAGTGGAACTTAATAACCACGACGCTCTAACCAAAATTCCTTATCTCGCTAAATATATATATATATATATATATATATATATATATATATATAAATATACTTATATATACTATACTAAATATATATATATATATAAAAATATTGCTATACATAAAACTAACCACGGCCAATGACTATCATTAACTTTATAGAAAATTTACTCAACCTATCTCTCGTTTTAATATTCAAGATAGCTCACATCGCAATTTTTCAAAGACGTTCTTCGACACATTACTAAAACTATCAGCAGCTTTCGAGAAAATTTTTATCGTCCCCTGCACTCTTCTATCCTTATTTAAAACTCGACTAGCAACATAATTATTTATAAACTCCACACAACATTAGACATTGACCAAAGCCTAACACTTTGAACCAACATAAACATTGACATATTTTTCCAAACTATCCAAAACCTCTATTTAGGCCAAAACTAAATCAACCAAATTTACACATATAATACAAGCCTAACCCTCATCGCCATCTCTGATTGCAACCTCACAGAATCTCACCAACCTACTCCACAAGAACAATTACTTATAATCGATCAAACTATCACATCAAAACATCTCTTATTAAAATATCTTATCCATTTTAATAAATTTGAAACACTCATACAAGCACAAACATATAGAGTCGAGAATCAAAGTACAAAAGAATACACAGCAACAATAACTATAACAAACGGTGACGAAATGCGGAGAGTAGACATTTCAAGAAATGTGACTTGTACTTTGTGCCTTAAAGTCGCACCCCAATGTTACTATTCCGCTGCCGTCCGATTTTGGGGGTGTGACAGACATTACCTACCCCTTAAAAGGAATCTCGTCCCGGGATTCGATTTTTGTTAACCGATGGTGTGTCCAAGAAAAGACTTGAGATTTTAAATAACTAGTTTTAGACATGACGTTGATACTTTATTCGGTAAAATTTGATGTTTCGACACTTCTTAATAAACATAAATTTTGGCTAGGTTTGACCAGTATATGTAACCCATCAAAATAGGTATTTTAGAAAAATATCATTACAAGTTTTATGATTGATAATAATGCGTTATAAAGAAAGTCCCTTAATGGTGAAAATATCAAAGGAGAAAGTGTAGGCGCGTTGGTATGTCTGTATAAGGGTTTCAAATGTTTAGAGGCGAAGTCGGGTTTCTGATATCTGTAAGGTTCGACGATTAATATCGGACGAGGCTAATGAATGTAAGTATTCAACTTACTTAGAAAGTACGAGGATGAATTATGGCTCAACACACCATGAGCAGTCGATGCGAATTAAAGTATAACCGAACGGCTCTAACCGCAAATTAATAAATAGACGCGTCGTAGAACGAGAAATAATAATAATAACGGAACGTTGCACACAACGTTAAATAAGGAAATAGACAACCATATATGTTTGCGCTTTAGTTTAGTCAACAAAAATGTGTTTTTACGAGTTTATTAAGTTTATGAAGATGTTACGACGTTCTTACGAAAATTACTATTTATAGAAAGTTTCCATTTTGGGAAAGTTTTTAGTTTCTGGGCGTTAATAGTATCCCCTAATTTAATCGTTTCCAGCGGCCGCGGCAGGTCCTTTTTAGAAAAATTCCTAAACCTTCGTTTTAATATTAAGAAGCTCCACAAATATTTTCAAAGACTTTCGACACTTACTAAACCTTTCGAAACATTTTAAATCGTCCGCTTAACCTCATTTAAAACTCGGACCAGCAACTATATCTTTTTATAAATCACCCATGGACTTGACCGCAAACTTGACCATAACACTGCCATATTTTCCAAACTATCCAAAACTCTTTTATGCCAAAACTAATCAACCAAATTCACTATAATTCAAGCCTAACCTCATCGCCATCTTTGTTGCAACTCACAAATCTCACAACCTCTCAACAAGAACAATTTATATATCCGAAATCATCAAAAAAAATTTATTAAAACATCTATTCATTTTTAAAAAAATTTGAAAATCATAGCACAAACATATGGAGTCGTGAATCAAAAGTATAAGAATACACAGCAACAATAACTATAACAAACGGTGACGAAATGCGGAGAGTGGACATTTCAAGAACCAATATCCCCAAAATAAAGGTCAACAAATGGGAGGAGCTCACAGAAGAGCTCATGTAATATGTGACGAAATATCATACTCAGTCGTTAGTTCGAGGATGAATCAAATCTATTAGCTCAAAAGCGCACAAGTCGGTTAGCTCCACAAACAGTTTATGATCGCAAGGTTTTGTAACGGCAAGGGTAAAAATTTTAAGAATGAGATAAGGTAGTTCAAGTGAGGTCTTTAGGTTCTGCTGAATGGTAAGACATGATCGAGTTCATACTCATGTCATATCGGTAGCGTTCCCAAATCTTTAGGTCGTGTGTCGAGTTGTTCTTCTCATGAAATTTATAATAGGGTAGAAAAAGAGTTTATAATTAATCGTAAAATAGGTTATAAGATGGAAACGAGTTAGTTCATTTATTGATAGTCAAATAAGTTATGAGGTAATAGTAGGATAATTATAAAATGTTGACAAAACGGTTCATGAAATGATATCAAAATAGTTTATAAGGTGTTAAAATAAACAAGAAGCTATCAGCAAACAGTTTGTAAACTGGTGTAAAATAGTTCATAACGCGACAACAACTATGTTTATAAGACGACACTAAAATAGTTCATAGGTTACCATCCAGTTAGTTAATAACAATAAGACAGTTTACATAATATTAGTGAAATGGGTTGTAAGACAGTAAAGGAGTAGCTTACTTATATTTACTAGAGAATTAAAGTGTAACTGACAAAATCTTCATGACACAAATTGAACAAATGATTTAGGAAAATCCACACAATACACAAAATTCACAGGTAAGTACTAGTGCAAAACTCTTATAGATTACAGTCTACGTCTACTTAGGTTTCACTAGATAAGGAAAAATCTCTCCTATCAGCGTTATCTTTGACGGCGTTAGAGCCCCCAACGAGTTTTAACCTCCTAAATACTGTTCGCACGGTTCAGATTTCTAATTTGCCACTGCGGCCTCTAAGTTGAATATCAAAACGGGTGTCCTACAATTCCTACTCACACGGCCAACAGTCTTGTAGTTATTGCACTTCACAGTGCAGTGTGGTGCAACTTACGTTTGTTGTAGAAGGGAAATTTTGCTACATATCCGTCCTTGTAATTTGGTTTAGCAATGTAAGCTCTCACGGCCTTTTGTAATTTATTTTGTTGTTGTCATTCCTTACTACCTTGGTTTCTTAACGTACGACCTAATCCATTTAGTCGCGAGCCATGTGGATTCTTTCCTCATAAACAATATTAGCTTCGATAGCATTAGCAATTCGTTGGGTTACAATACACTCGATCCTCGTGGAACTCATTCCTTGTCTTGTCGTCGGTATTTACTTCAAAATCGAACGGGGTAAAGGAAATGAAATAAGTCGAATAAATGAATAAGTATAGACTAATTTATACAATTTATTTATTTAAATGAAGAGGCGTCCCAATCCTTTCAAATAAAGAGATTATAAATTAGCCTACTTAATAATTTCTGATGCAATACGCGTACTCACAAAATCTTTAAGGTGGTGGATGAAAATACAATGCAGGCACTCTAACAAGTATGGGACGAGTGTTTAAAACTCGTCTTCAGAGACGGGGAGTAAAACAATTAGGGAAGATCGACATAGAGTTTAAAATAGTTGATGAGTATACGGTTAAAGTAAATAAGATAACGATCTTTATGAACGAGTTTACATAATAATTACTATATTAAACCTCCAGTTACAAGTCCCGCCCATACAAGACTTATGAAACTTAGATCCATACATAATTCCATGTAAACATAACCGTGACGGGTTTCGCATAAAACGATATTGTATACGGTTAGGAATAATAAGTTCGAGACCATTGCATCGCTCACAATGTCTTAGACAAATTTTTGAGACCATTGTGTCATCCACAATGTCTTAGAAAGGTTTAATATTTATATAGACAACTTCCATATAAGTAAATAGAGGAATAAACGTAAGGCGAACGTAAACCGCGGAGAAGAGATAACCGCAAAGAAAAGATAACCTCAGAGAAAAGATAACCGCAGAGAAAAGATAATGGCAGAGAAAAGATAAGCGTAAGCTCATAGCAAAAACACGTATAAGGCACACATAAAAGCACGTAAGAATCACATACTGGTTATAGACTAGACCTAGATATTCTACCTAGATATTCTACCTGGTTCTCTATAACCTTGGCTCTTATACCAATCTGTCACACCCCAGACGGGGCCTGGACAGAATACGTGTCCGAGGGCGTGACTTCATCATACTTCGAACACAAGGCACAAGAGAACGACCACTAATGGACGTTTTGAAAATCATAACTCGTTGCATTATTTAAAAATAGATAAGTTTTACAAGATTTAAAAGAGAGTAAACATTTGCGAAAACATAAGTAAAATGTAGTGGAAGCATAATTTAGTTTTAAAAGATAGCAGACGCGAAATTTATGCTTTCAAAAGACAACGAGTATGATAATTTGATAAGTCTTGAAATAGGGTATCATATTACACGTAGACTCCACATAGCACGTCAAGAAGTTCAAAGCTAATCACCTAAGAAAAACATGTTAAAATGGTCAATATAAAGTTGAGTGAATTCAAAGGTTTAAGTAAAACATTTATGTAGATCAAAAACGTTTAGTGAATACAGCTTCACTCAAAGTATTATGAAAAGTGTTTCGTAATTGGAAATGTTCAACCAAAGTAGTGTGGACCACAAGATTTCAAAGTGTATGTGACAATCTTAGTAGTTTACGATTTCACATACAAAGCACATGTGACCGTTATAACAAATACAAGTTCACATGCAAGTATTTATTGTTACGCTAAGCTCATGACACCGATGCTAATAACAACAGGGCATATCATATCATGCCACATAGTATTCCTGCCCTTAACTGGTGTCCCAAACCAAAGACCACCATAATGCACAATCGACATGACATATATCTGTTTGTTCACAGCATATTTAAAACCAAACCAGATAGGGGTAATTAGTCCCAATAGATCTATTTACTCATTCACGCTCACTTAACCAATCCAATTGGTCATAGGTGACTAACGGTTCATGATAGTTCAGGCAATAGTGGTTTGTAAGCAAAACTTAGGCAATACATAAACAGGAAATGATAATAGAAAAACACTTGTGTCCAATGTAAAAGTAATCAACGTTCTCGTAAAAGCTTAAAGCACTTAAATCTATAAGTAAAAATGAGAGTGACATCAATCATGTAACGAGTTTGTAATCAACGTATAAACGAGTTTGAAATTCAGTAATGTAAACGAGTTTGTAAACGAGCATGTTTCTCACCCCAAAAGTAGTAAAGTATATGTAAAACAAGTAAAATGTGGGGCTATGAACTCACCTTGATGTTGAAGAACAATTGGCAGAAATGCAAATAATATGCACAACACAAACGAAAGACGAATCAGCTCGACCAAGAAGTTGCAGCTTAACTTAACGGTTATATCCCACTAGTTTAGGATGATGAATTTGAGTTTTCCGATGGATGAGTACATCAACGCGACACGTTGATAAAGGATTTGGATTTCAAGTTGTATGAGTTTGGTGGTTGGTTAAATAAAATAAATCGAAAAGCAAACGCAAAGTGTGTAATATATTCCGTATATATTACATATGAAAAAGAAACAATTATATAATTCACATGGTGAATTATATAATAAAGACAACAACCAAAAGAATAAGTCGCAATATATAATACTTTACAAGTATTATATAAGAAACGTGAGAAATAATGGTAACAATATAATTCAACACGTTTTCAAAAATCACTTAAATAAATTAATAAAGAGTGCTTGCATAAAGGTAAACACACGTTTTAAAGTTACGAATTAAATAAAATACGTTTTTAAAGTTTTTACAAAATTTATTATTTTGTCTATTAGTCGAGAATTATAAAATAATATTTTATAACTTAGTATTTCGTTTTCTTGACGGTTTTTAGTTAAAATAATTATCTCGTTTGTAAAAGTATGGTTTTCGATTATTCATCGTGTTATTGTTTAATTACAATTTAGAAATCTTAATTCTATATCTCGTTCTTTTATCAGTTTTTTAAAATAATAGAAATTTTAATGAAAATACTAAGTATATAAACTTTTATAAATTTCGGCATGACCTAGTCGTTTATAGGACGTTTCCCATTTTTTACAAAACTCATCGCTTTCCCTTAATCAATATATGTTGCAATTTATATCCGCGTGTTTTAAATTTATAACTAGACGAGATCAATCAAATAAATAAATCAAAATAAAAATAACAAAACCAAACACACCCCGTTACGGGGCTGCTGTACCAACCACGCCCTTATGGGCTGTTAACAGCAAAACCAAACACCCCGGATGGGTTGTCTTCAAAACCAAACAGCCCCCTTTCGGTTGTTAAACCAACAACCAAATGCACCCTTATTTATTTAAAAACCCAAACGCACCCTTGTGGTGACAAACCACATAAACAAACACACCTTTGTGGTGGTTTACACAGCCAAACGCACCCTTAGGTGTTAACTGCAGAAACAAACACCCCTTAGGCAGTTATACGCAAAAACAAACACCCCTTTGGGGCTAGTAAAACACCAAAACAAACACCCTTTACGGGTTATGAAAACCAAACACACCCTTATAGATGTTTCCAAAACCAAAACAATAATAAAAAGAAGGTGGTGGTGAGGGTGGCTGCGTGGATGTGGTGGCAACGGCATGGTGATGTTGGTGGTTACAGTGGTGATGGCGGCTAGGAGATAGGGATGGTGACGAGGCGATTGTGATGGTGGAGATGTGGTAGTGGTGGCTGCGAGGTGATGGTGGCAGCGAGGTGTTGTTGATGATGAGGGTGGCGTGACTGTGGTGGCTGTGATTTGGCGACGAGGTGATGATGGATGTGGTGTTGTGGAGACGACGTGGTGGTTGTGGTAATGGTGGGGATGGTGATGATGGCGTTGGTGGTAGAGGTGTGGCGAGGTGATGAGATGGTAGCGGCGAGGGTGGCCGGAGATGCCGGAGACGGCGCCGAAAACTTATCGAAAAAAGAGAGAGGAGAGGGATGTGGCTAGGTTATGATATAATGAAATGAAACCCTAATTAGTTTCTTATATATACTTAAAAGTTATAAAATAAAGTGTAAGGTGTTTAATACTTGAGGGGTGATGGTGTAAATATTACCACAAGGACCAAAAGTGTAAATTTTGTTAAATATTGATTCGGGACTCGTTTAGGCAAGTTAACGAATGATTTAAAATACGAAAGTTGCGCCGTTGCGTTTAAAATAGTTTTTCCCACGAAAATGAGTATTTACTCAACTATTATTTTATAAATACTTTTATAAAATATATTTAAAATGTTTATCAATTATTGGGTATCGCTTTTAAGCTTTGAACGAAAAATAAATTTTAACTTTAACCTTCGTGTTTTAAATAAACGATTTTGAATAAAATATTAAATAATTTATTAAATATTTTTATTTAATAAAAAGTGATAATTAAAAATAAATTTAATTATTTTTGTGTCGATACGCATTGTATGCGGTTTTCAAAATTTTGCAAGGCTATTTTAGTTATTTTTTGCTTGGTTCCGTGTCTCGGGTAAAACTGAAAAGTTGTTCGGAATGTCGTTTTACATCAAATTGCTTTAGAGTCCGAGTCGTGAAAACGTAATTTAGCGGGTCGTTTTTGATAAGTCAATTTAGGAATAACATATATCTTCTCGTTTTCAAGTCAAATAAGTTTGAAAAATAAATATGAAAATGAGCGATAATAATAGTAATTATGATTTATTATTTAAATACGTTTCAAAAAAAAAATTTACCGGCTATGCGGTAATCGTTTTTATGTGACCGTAAAAGGTCAAAAGTCAAAAAGTCAAGTCGGAACCAAAAAGTAAAAGGGTAAAATAGTAATTTAAAGTTTTCAAAAATTGCCGGGTGTGACAACAACTGACTGAGTCTACCCAAGGAACGAATAGGACACCTAGCGCCCCTAGGTCACCTAACCCTAAAATGGATGCAGCAGAGTCAAGTGCTCCAAAACGGTCTACTGTGATTCATTTTCGTCTTCCTGAAAGGAGATCTACACGTCTAACTCCACCAGCTCCAGTGCCAACTGTTGATAAAGCAAATGAAATGATTTTACAAGATATATTACAAGTAAGTCTTGTTGGGCACAAAAGTCGAGAAGAGCAAGAAGCTAGAGAAAATGTGGAACTGGTCAACAAGCACTTGGCGTCTGAAGAGATTGAAAAGATGATGGAAGGATCAGAGAATGTTATTGATGATATTTTACCCCCTAGGAATGATGAACCAAATATTCCCGGATAGGCTAGAGCCATAGGGAGGGTTTTGGGGGGAGTGATAAGGAAAGTCCGAAGGTGGAGATCACTAATGATGAAGAGGTGGAAATTACTAATGTTGTCATACCTGTGAATGTTAATGACGAGGAGGAAGAAATAACGGATGAGGTGTATAAATTAAAGCGAAGGGAGAAATGGAAGATTGTAGAGGAGTCTAGGAGTACACCATTCCCACATCCAATTAGATCTCTAGGATTCATACTGATTCGTATCTTGGGATACGAGGAACTCTAGGAATTGAACAGAAACGGTTACTAAACATTACACATCATCCAGATCATCAGCACCTCGTTATCTCATAGAACGAAACTTCTCTCATTATTCAAAGCCAAAACCTGGGGGGGGGGGTGGGAAATCGTTTTATTTCAACGATACAAGATTTCTTTTAGAAGTTATAGGGAGTTATACATATTGTTTGAACATCTAAAGCAAGGTTTCTATCAAGGAGTCATTTGATATCTTGCTGGTCTCTCCAAGAAGTATAAGGTTCGATCATATCCCACTATGGTAGATACGCATATTAGGAGCAAGTTAAAAAAGCAAGTTCCTGAGCGGGTTCGAGATTCAGTTCCAGTGTATTTCCTTTTTCCGTTGTTGCGGAAGGGCTGATTCTGGAAAGAACAATAAGATCATATAAGAAGAGATGAAACGGATGATTGCTAAAGCTATTTTACAAGAGCGTGGGAATATACAGGCTGAAATTTCCTCACAAATTCAGAATGCTATTGATAATCACATTCCTTCTCAAGTTGATGCGTCAGTAAGAAGTTATATGTCTAGACATATTCTTCATGTTCATCTAGTTCAATCACAAACACCATATGTTCCAGAACAACAATATCAACTGTATCTTACCATGAAAAATGATACCCAGTTGCAGCAACAAGACATAGCAATATGGCTTGCACTTCAGATGAAGTGTGAGAATCTTCAGGTACCACAAACTACATGTAGACCTTCTGCCGTTCGCCCAAGAGATCGGGACGATCCTCATGATGATGCTCATCCTGAGTATGAAGACATCTGAGTATTAAGCATATGTTTCTGGAGAGTCATCGTCTGGACAAGTCAATGAAGAGGAACGAGGTCCATCAACTTCAGGTAGATGATTATGATTTTTGGACTGATTCTTATGCTTCAGATGATGATGAAATACCAACGAAGCAAGTGTCACAAGATATTATGGAAGAAGTATCACTGACTATTGATGAAGGCCAATGTTAAGAAAATGGTGATGAGATGTTGTGACAAAGATTGTACTCAGGAGATGTAGAGCGTCAATATCATATTGATCAGGATGAAGAATTTTGAAAGTGACATTGTTGGGAAAGTAGAAGGAAATCCTTGTTTCTCCGCTCCACGAAGACAACCTCTAGTTCAAAGTTGTCAGAGAGATCCTGAAGCTCCACCACTATCTCTTATAAATCAAGACCTTTTGTATATGAAGAAAGGAAGTTCAAGGCCTGAGAAGATTGTATTGTCACTTCACAAGTTTCCTGCAATTATCTTTAATGATGATGATATCGAAGAACGAACTTCTAGATGGGTGAATAAGTGTGTTAAGAAATTTAACTTATGGGTCGTTATGGTTGTTGGAAACATTGGAAGATCTCATGCAAAGATCTTCTACATAAGGAAACAAAAAGAGCCTGAAAAACCAAAGGAAGTGATTTATTCGAACTCAAAGATCATTCAAGTAATCAAGACATACTGGGAATTGGGTCATGAACACAAGTTTATCACAGAGATAGTTGCAAGAAGAGCTAATGAGTGCATTATGTCAATTATCGAGCCTAATTACAAGAATCTCAATAAGAATGATATCTAGGACATGTATTTGCTGATTATGAATGGCAATGTTTCTGACTATGCAGAAACAGGGTTGCTATGGTCTTTATCAGTATTCATTAGAAGTTCAGTAATATGGGAAAGAGTGCATGATTTCTAACTTGGAATTAAAAGTTATCAACAGAAAGTTAATCTTACTGCATCAACAATATCTTTCCCATTAGTTGAAAAGCACAAAATGTTCTCCATCATCTATGAGCCAATGCATGGAATCATATACAATAATAGCAAGAAAGACAAAAGGGTGATGAGACATTCAGAGATTCATAAGTTTTATGATGCAACACTAATTAGAGTACTTGAAGGTTTAAAGAGTTACAATAATGATTTTAAGTATGGCTATGTAGAAAGAGAACTTACGAATGATGAGGTTGAGTATCTAAAGTTGTTTGAAGAAGAGATTGAAGTAAGATTGAGTATCACAACCAGATGAAAAGATGGGAGATGTATGTGAATGGAAGACCACTTGGACCACGAAGGGAACGCCCAGAATAATTGACCCTTAGGGGGAGATTGTTAGGTTCAAAAAAAGTGTCGATTATGTGATTTAATTATATTTAGTCATTAGTCTTTATTTTGTTTAGGATAAAGTAGTTTGTAATAAGGTATATTGTGCTAAAAGTAAGAAATAGCATAATTGCCAAAGAATAGGGACTAAAAGTGAGAAATAAAGGAAGAGAAACCTCCTTCCTTCTCCTATAAATACCCCTTCTAATCATCATTAGAATGTGATGCCTTGTAATAAACTTTTCTTTTTTCTCTCATTTTAATAACATTTGAAATTTGAATACTTACCCTCCTCTACTATTCTCTCTAAGCTTCCATGGTTGATTATGTATGATTCAAGATAAACAAGACCTATCAAACTATAAGATCAAACACGATTTTACAAGTTCTCACATTACTTATTTCCATGACTTTTTTATATGGTTTTATCCTATAATTTATCTTTATATAAGATCAAACACAATTTTATAATTCTCACATTACTTATTACATGTAACCTTATGATAAATAGAAGTCAAAATAAATATGCATTGTGCTATAAATTATATGTGTAACATTTTATTTTTTGTAAATGAACAATTATGAAGACAACCCAAATATCAAAACACGAAATCTAGAGACGTGGTATCTATCGCCAATTTTCCACAACAAACGTGAGATTCGTGCTAGAAAAATGAACAAAGAACAACAAGAAAGTACGTAGATACCAACGAGATTATAAATAATATGCACACGATATACGTCTGAACCCCCTTTATTAATACAAATATAGATTACATCAGAAAAAAACAGAATGGGTAGAACTAGCATCCCCCTCACCTCTATTTATAGTGATGACGGGGGTAGAAAACCATATAAAAGTAGGTTTAAAAAACTGCCTAACCGACCTTCTCATGAAACCGGCCATAAAGGCCTTTCCTTGCCTTGCAAGACAAGCTTTAAACAACCTAGTTCTAGTATACCGCTAATCTAAGCTACAACATACACGTAAGTCCCTAAAGTACGTTTAATTAAGTTTGCTCCTAATATCTTACAATTTCCACCTTACGAGTAGTTCTTAAACATAAGTGATATTCATCACCTTTTCCAGGAACCTCAAATAAGAGAACAACTTGTCGTCAACTAGGCATTGTACCTCAGTAATTTCTAAAGATTAGCCTTCTTAGACTCTTTCACTTCCTTATTTTCAGTAGCATTACCATTTGCGCTCTATTGATCAGGTATTCTAGTTTCCATAATGTCTGCCAGCACCTTTCATAACAGTGTAACATTTCGTGCTCCTTTATCAAGCAATCTGTGTTTGTCTTTCCTTCAATTTGTTTAACCCTTAACTATCTTTGAGACAACGCAGTATTATTGTTACTAACCTGAATAAACTTAGCTTTATGATTTCCTTGAGCTCCTTGCAGTTCCACCTCAAACCAAACATGTTTCTGATCATGTACTCCATGGACTCTTGTTTTAATGTCAGGACCAAGTTGTTTGCACCCTGCTTGTTTTGAACAACCATGATTTTGTACATCATTACCATCGAAATTTTTGATGTCAAACCTAGCTATAGAACCAACAATTCTTCTTTAACCTTGCTAATAACTTTGCCAAGTTATTTCTTAACCAAGTTTACTAACAAGTCTCACAAGCCATGTGAAATAAACCCGTTGTTGCTAATAATTCTTCTTGCAAATTGTTTTAATTAGATAACAATAAATATCAATCGCGAACAAGTAAACCAGCCGCAAAACTTGTAACCCAAGTAACCACTATTAAAGCCAATCGCAGATCGTAGAACCCAAGTAACCATGATCCTGTAACTTGTACCACAAGCAAACCCGCAACAACAAAATCCATCAAAATCGTTTTTAGATTAACTAAAAACGAAAAACCAAAACCTAAAAAACCCTAAGCTTACTCACGTTAAAGTAGTTTATAAAAGAAATCCCTTATCATCGTTGTAGTTCTTCACATGCATGTAATAATAAAACAACCCCCTGCCATCACACTTAAAACTACAATATTAAAAGAAGTAAATGTTATAAAATAAAAGATTAATGCTATTTAAACCTAAAACACATGTCGAAATATATGTCTAATGCATGAATCATTTGTACATTTATATAATAAATTTTTTTCTCTTCAAATTTCCACCAATTAATTTTTCAAATCAATTAATTAAACATCTATACTACATTATAAAGCATTTGAGACTTTTTATTTTTTCCATTTCTTATTTTTTTCTGTTTGGTATAGGTTTTTTCGGATTTTGTGCTCACCTTTAACTTTTATACTAAAACAAAATACTTTTTATGTAATATTTTTTGTATGTGATACTAAATTTATTTTTATACAACTTGTATACATATAGATATACACAAAGCTATGTAAAAGATAATTTTAATATCACATTTATATAATATGTAATGCTAAAATTTAAAAAATTAAAGTGCTAACCATTTACACTATTAATAATTTTGACGTTAAACTTTTGAAAAACATATCTCTACTAATCTATAAAGTATTTGGGATATGCTAAATAAAAAAGACTTAAAATGAAAAACATTTGCTCATCACAAAAATAGTCACTGGGTACTTGCCACCACATTGTGCGAGTACCCTACTAGTGAGATATATAAGTAGACATGATTATTAGGTACAATAATCATTAAATGGTAATCATTACCAAGTCCACATGCATTAGCCACTTCCTAAACGACTATTAGAAGTTTAAAGCCCGTTTGGTATGGTACTTTGGTATTGGTTTTGCATTGAAAAGACCATTATTATTCGTTTGAATTATTATTTTGCTAAAAGGAATCATTGATGGAATGAAAGATTGATAGTATACCACTTATGTTGGTTTTGGTGGGATATATTTATTTTTGTGGGCCACCTTCTTTTTTTCTCTCTATATATATATGGGACCCTTTTTGTATCATTTTATTTTTTTTGTTATTTTATTATTTAAATAAACTTTTTTATTAAAAAATATATAAAATATATTTAAATTAATATAATTTCTCTCTCTTAAACCCACCTCAAATCCAAATCATATACCAAATTCAAATCCTAATTCAACATCACTTATAAACCAAACGGACCCTTACTTTCGTAAAGATTATAATTATTTGATACATGCATGTTAACAGTTAAAGGTTTTATATGAGAATGATAAGGGAATAGTTGCAGTGATGGTGAATCCTTCTTATTAACAAAGTTTCGACTTCAGATGTTACTTAACGACTCTTAGGACAGTGAAAATGTAAAAGACGATGAACACAGTTTATTTCTTTTATTCACTGGAGTATATATTATAGCAAAACAAGACAAAACGAAACAAACATTATTGAACTGAAAATAGTAAGCTTAACAGATAACCATTCTATACCAACATAGATATTTAGAACTTGGACTGAATTTCATCGATCACTTTTTTATCAACTTGGAAGGCCTTTGCAAGAATATCATCAGAGATATCGGGGTCTGATCCAAAAACGGCATTTGCAATGGTAATGGCACCCGGATTTTGACTACTCAAACCTGCAATAGCCACTGCAAAACCATGTCCAACATTTTGTTGAAAGTGAATTAGACCTTCTGGAAACACGAAAACGTCACCCTTCTCAAGACGTTGTGTGAAGAGCTTGTTGTCGGTATTAGATGTGACAAAACCGACTAGAAGGCTTCCTTCAATTACAACTAAGATTTCAGTGGCTCGTGGGTGAGTGTGTGGAGCGTTTTGACCCCCCGGAGCATAGTCGATACGTACCATGGAAATACCAAAAGTGTTGAGTCCTGGCAACTGATTTACATTCACAGCTGTCACATTAGACCCAACCGGATTTGTTGTATTTCCCATCTTGTCTAACCCTCTGAAAAGAAAATCTTCTGCTTTCACCATCTTTGAATCTTTGCAAACGAAACCATTCACTAGTACTGTCACAACACAAATAGAAGTCCCATAAGCACGTATAAGAATAGCAAATTAGAATATGATAATGAATATGATATTTTACCTTTGCTACTATTATCAGCCACACAAAAGTCCTGTAGAGGACCAGGGTCCGAAGCCAAAGCAACAAGCGTAAATGTCGCCAACAAGAGACCAACTAAAAGGAAACGGGATGCCATTAGTGAGAGGCAAAAGTCTTGTTCTTAATCAATACTTGGTAGCTCAAGAGATTTGTGAGATTATATGTAACTTAGTAATCCTTTTATAGTAAAAGGAATTTGAACATAAAAGCTATCTCCTCCAATTGAAAAAATCCAGCAGAACGAGTAAACGATGACAAGGTCATCAAATACATCTTTAAAAAAATACATGCACAGTTTGTTCAATTCAAATTTTATTTTTTTTGAACTCTAATTAAGATTTACGAAGGCTCATGCATGCAGGCATGCATGTATGATGGCATCATTTCATTTTATTTATATACTACGTATTTCTCTCTTATTATGTTTTGTGGAACGTTACTGCAACAAATTTCTCATGTGTCGACGCCGTTTCTAGATAGATCATCAAAAAAAGTCATGTTGCTACGGTTACATTTTAAAAAAGTCTCCGGTCCTCAACGACCAAGCACATGACCAACATTGGAGAGATAAATAAATCGCGTGAGAAGACATTTTCAACTAAAAATTGAAGAATATCCAGTCCTTGAAACAAGCCAAATTCAACTAGTTATTATTATTATTAGAGATGATGAATAAACAAGATATCTTTGGATTCAATTTCCAGGCAATTTCTTCTACAATCTTAATATACAAGAAGTTGAAAGCAGCAAGCACGAAAGAGAAAGAGAAGAATTAGGAATCGCGTAATAACATGATTATAGGAAGTGTATAGGTTGTTGAGAAGAGATTTTCAACTAAAAATTGAAGAATATCCAGTCTTTGAAATAAGCCAAATTCAACTAGTTAGGTCTTTCAAAGACTAATAAAACATTAATGAAATTATTTGCATCAAACCAGCACAGTAGAACGAGTAAACAAAGAAGAGCAGTACGTTGATTTTTGTTTACCAATTTGGCCTAGGTTGTTTGACCAAATCAATTTTTTAATCAGTAAACAAAGATTTAGCATCTAGAATTACATTGTTTAAATGTTTCGAGCCTTTGTCATGATATTGTCAATGATTATAAAAACGTTTTTCACTTTATAAACCCAAATTGTTACGTTTGACTCTTCTAGTTTTGTGAATTGATAAATCCATTACTCATACTATAATTATCATGATATATTTATCACTTGCAATATAGTAAGGTGTTGAATAATCGTTCAATGAAAGTTATTAATTAATCTAAGGGTGTCGTAATAACTGTCTGCTACTACTTCTCGAGTACGTACAATGCATGCTGTTGTGAGTGCCCGCTTTGTACGTATATTGATTTGAAGCAGCATAACACACAAATAAATGAACAAAATAAATCTTGGTACGTCACTGTAAAGGGCATCCGCAATAAGAGTTATATGAAAAGATTTATAAATCTTGAAAGCAAAATGAGGAAGAAGGAGACTAGGTGTAGCTTTTTATATATATATATATTTTTTTTTTCACCTTAAACTTTATTGTTATATAAATTGACATTATTAGTCCTTCATAGTTTTTTTTCTTACACTGTTAGTCCCTAAAATTTCTTATTTTATATCAATGAAAAAGAAAAAAAAAATTAGGCCAACGGCACCACATTTTCTGGTGCCAAGGGATACGACACAAAATGTGGCGCCAAAGGAATGCTGGTGCCATAGAGGTTTTTGCTTACGTGACAGCACTTTTTGGCTATGGCACGAGGGTACCTAGCTCTCTAATAAAATAAGGTTTTAAACAACCCTCCTATGCACAAAAATTAATTATCCCATTAAATTTTCTTATGTGGCATTCCTTAATTAGTGAACATATACACGCCCCGCCCGATTTTACGAGGTTACCCGGGATTATGAATTGTTCTACACTTGACTAGAAGACTTAGTGGAATTCTATGACAAGTAAAAGAAGGTCTTGGAAGCCCTTGGAAGATCATGAAAGCCCTTGCTAGAAGCTTCCACCCATGGCACGTTGTAGAAATATGGGCATATGGGCCTTATTGGAGTTGTAAATATATAGCCTTAGATTTGTAGTATAAATAGAGCCATCCTCTTTGAGAAAAGTATCTCTCAATTCACTTGTATTCTCTCTTATAAAGTTCTCTCTAGCAACAAAGCATTTCCCTTTTCACTTGTGTTCCCTTCTTTAAAGTTTTCTTAGTTGCCTAGATCGTTGAGTGTTTGAGTCTTGACTTAGTAAAGACTAGGTGTCGCACGAAAGACCCTTGTCGAGACAAGTCTGTGACAAGTGGTATCAAGAACAAGGTCGATTCGAGGCGATGGCAATCGAAACCGAGCAGAATGGTACTAGCGGAAGTACGGTTGTTGACGAGAACCGGGGTCGAGATGGTGGGTGTTGTGGCAAGTTTAGATAAGAGCGGTACGTCCAAGGACGTTGTGGAAAGTTTGGATAAGAGAGTGGTGGGTGTTGATACATCTAAGGCGGAGTTGAAGACCCAAGTTGAGGGCTTGAAAGGTCTGGACTCTGACTTCACGAGTATGAGGGAAGACTTTCGAGTGGCCCTCAATACTCTTAATGGCGACTTGTGTGACAACTGCGATTTAGCAAGGTTAGTTTAACTGTTAGAGTTAACCTAGCTAGCTTTATGCGTTTTAATTTATGTGTGTAGGTCGATTTAGTTGTTATGTGATATGATATGTGTGCTATAATATGTGCTTGAGAGTATGGAAATGAATGATTTAGTCATTTCATTTCGTATGTGATGGTGATTTCGGAAGTATATTGATTTTCATTATTTTTATCGTTGGTAAAATTTATGAAGTATAAATCATTAATCTCGGGTTGAGATTATTTAGTATATTGAGGTTTCCTAATTTATTTATATTATTATGAATAAATATAGTTGGAAAAATTTAATAGTAGTATATGTGTTTTTATAATTAAGTAGTGTATTTAATTAAGTGTTAAAAATAATTAAGTAGTGTATAGTTGATATAAATAACTTTGTAATAAAAAAAATATAAATAATATTTATAAAAAAAGGGGGGCGAAATTTTTATTAAAAAATTAATAAAAAAATTTTAATAACTAAAGGGGACGTTTGGGTCGGCATGTCAAAGAGAAAAAAAAGGGAGAAAGCCCAATGCAACCAGGAGTCTAAATTGTTATATTTTTATAAAACATAATCAGTAATTTTTTTTCTCCCTTACTTCTCTGTGTCGACCAAGAAACCAAACACTAGCCTCCATTTTTATATTTTTTAAGCTTCTCAAAATTCAAGGTAAGATCTCTTGTTAATCTTAAATCAATTCAAGTTTTATACTCCTAATCACACAAATGTTTTAATCTTTGTTTTAATTATGTAACAATTGAATTGATGGATTATGGTTTATAAAAGTTCTGTAATTATGAAGTAATGATCATCTATTATTGATTAGGGGATACTAATTATCATATGGGTGGGTTCAATTAGGTTTAATTATGTTAAATTCAGAATTGAAATCTGAGCAGAATTTTAGGTCATCTTGCGAGAGTCATAACTTGGTCATATGAATAGCTTTTATCAATTTTTTGAGCCTAAAATTATCTACAGAGAGTCTACTTTCTAACAAAAAATAGTTTCGTGAATTTTCAGTAAATGAAAGTCAGTCAAAATAATTTTACAAGATTTGTTGTCGAATCTGAGTTTTCGGGACAGATTTTGGGTTGTGTTTGGGAGGGTAGAAACCATATCAAAACGCCTTTTTAATTGATGGAACTTGAACTAAAGTAAGTTCTATGTGTCTATGATTTTTTTAATTTTTGTAGATTTTTTCTAAGTGTCTAAATGGGTTTGATCAAGTCAAAGTTTTTAGTAGTCGAATCAGATCATTTTCTAAATACTTTGTGTTGTCGAAATTTTTGAAAAATAGTAAAGCTTGTCAACCCTTTTTGAAAAAATTACAGTAGGTTTATAACATATTAAGGTTGTTGGAAATAGAATATGGAAGACATTGGAGGTCATTTGATATTTTATAAAAATTCGTAAAGTGACTTAAAAATTCTGCAATGAACCAGAATTTGGAATAATGAAATAAAAAGTGTTTCAGGTTTATATTAAGCATGGGAAGCTTGATGGGATGTTTATAAGAGCTTATTAGACATTAGTATCCATCAATTGAAAAGTTACCTGAAATAGGGCCGTAAATCCTTGATCATGTGTAACCCGTTAATTATGTTGTGTAGATTTTTGCTTGGACTTTTGTGCGTGTTTTGAAGTTTGAGGTGAGTATTCATAGCCTTTTTTGTGTTTTCTTGGGGTGAAAATGATACTAAAGTGATTTTGAAATGTCTTAAGTGTTGCGAATAATTGTTTACTTGTTTTTTGACATTACTTGATATTATAGGGCTTATGTGTATGCATTGTTGGATCGGAAAGGGGTACGCCTACCCCATGCTTCGTGATTTGTTAGATCGGAAGGGGTACGCCTAACCCATGCCTCGTGATTTGTTGGATCAAAAGGGGTACGCCTACCTCATGCTTCATGATTTGTTGGATTGAAAGGGGTACGCCTACCCCATGTTGTGTGATATGTTGGATCGGAGGGGTACGCCTATCCCATACTGTGTAATGATTTAATTGCTCGCATTTGTGTATAATATTCGTGTATGTTCTAATGCTATTGATTCGCAGCAAGAGTAAGTATTTTTGTTAAACCTATGAATCTCACCAACATTATGTTGACGTTTTAAAGTATCATTTTCAGGTGGCCTAGTGGGGTAAAAGAAGGAAATGTGCATGGCTAACAAGACCTTAGGATCTTGCATTTGAAATTATTACTTCTATTGTCTTATTTCATACTTTCGTAACTTTGAGTACTTTGGATTATGTTGGTATATTTTTTGGATTATCATGTCTAGGTATTGTTGTGTTGCGATTAACCTCAATACAAGACTCCACTTGTGTTAGGTTTCGTCATAACACTTTGGTTTTTAATTTGATTGCATTCTAGTTATTCTCTATTGTCGACATCAATGTGTTGTGATGATGCCTATCATGTTACGCCTCGCGTTTCCGCCTTGGCGGGGTGTGAAAGATTAGTATCATAGCCATTAGTTATAGAGAAGTAGGTGGTTTGACCTAGACTATAACCTAGGAGTCCTTCATATAGCTACATAATAGGATCTATGTGTTTAACTATCTAGGCGTTTTGTTTTCTTGCTTTCCTCTGAGGTTTATTTTGACCTGCGGGCTATTCGATATTAAAAGATCCAGAAAATGAGCCAATTAAGGAGGAGCCTCTTAAATAACCAAAGGAGGAAGAGTAGTTAGAAGAGTCAGAGAAGGGGACCGACTCGGATCTCCTGTCAGATGTTTGTAGCAGGCCTGGACCCGCAGAGTCGGGTGACTCTTGCGAAAGCAAAGTCAAACCCAAGCGAGGCCTAGCATAAGTTTATTCAGTTTTTTACCTCGACACGTTGCTATCGATGATTTCTTTCGGATATTACGTATTTTTTGGCACTTCGAGACCTTTGTTTTCTTTCTGTCGTTTTCGATTTTATCTTTATATGAATAAATATTGTTTTGATGGAGCGATTTATCTTTATATAAATAAATATTGTTTTGATGGAGCGTCGTACTTGTGTTATATTAGGGTCGTGTAAGATTGCTATGTGATATATGTAGATATTTATGCGTTATCATTGAAATGTGTAGTCTTGGGAGTAAGTACACGTGTGAAAGGATACACTTATAATTTTGGAGTGGCCATTTAATTTTAAGGCTTCACACGTTGACTTGTGACTATGATTCATTGATACGGTATTTGTTTTTTGTAGGGTCTGGTTTGTGTTATAGATTTTTGTTATGTGCGGTTCTGATAAGGGTAGTTGCATAGTTAGGGAATTCTTCTCCTAACTAATGTGCGATTTTGTTGGGTTAGTTGCGTAGTCAGGAAGTTTCCTTTCTGCCTATCAAAACTGAATATTCCTGATACTTGTTATTACTACTATTACGATTATTGAGGTTGCTCGTTTGCTCGATTATTCGTTCGGATACCTAACTCTCGTTTTAGCATTCCTTGTTCGTACAATGTATGTACGGATGTTCTATCTTTCCCATTCAGCGTCTTGATATATATTGGTTGTTTGGATCTGCTACTTTCGGTTATTGGTACATCTCATTGGTTCTTTCATTGTATTGATTACTCGTATGAATATCGGATTTTTCTTTCAAGCACTATTTGTTCGTAACAAGTTAGTACGGATATTTACTCCCTTCTTTATATATCCTTTGGTTTTCATAACATGTTCATAATATGTTAGTACTGATGCTTCTCTATGTTGTCCTTTTGAACGTTGGTATGGATGAGACCTTACGTTCTTTATTTGGTTCGTAATGTCTTTGCTTGAGTTTCCCTTGTACGTGTTCGTTTGACAGTTATTCTGACTATATGGTTTCTTGTACTTTCTTTCGCCTTCAAACAATAGATTTGCGTTAGAGTCCTTACGGTATTTTGCAATCTATTTTGGTATTTCGATGTCCTTTGTTTGAGCTACATAGTTTTATAATGATAATGAAGTGTGAAAGTCCTTTTGAAATATATTTTCAAGACATTTAGGAAACTGTTTTGAGTGAGTTTATTACGATACCGCTTTTATATGTCTCTCTTAAATTCTTATAATAATAATTAAAAAAAAATTGTGTCTACAATGCTTTTATGAATTCGATGTGATATCGGATGGCTGTCAAAACTATGTTTAATATGATCTTTACGAACAAAATATAATATAAATTTTATTTGATTGCCGCTTTATTTTTTATTTACTTTGATTAGTATGGTTTAAATGATTTATACGAGTAAGACGCGATACCGCATTTATATAACTATCTCTTGATTTTATGAAAACTATGTTTAAAATGAGTTTTAAAAAAAATTATATTTAAAGTGATTTAAAATATCTAAAGTGATTTTCTTATATAAAATGACATGTATACTTAAAATGATTTGTATGTTTAAAGTGATTTTTATAAAGACAGTGTTTAGTTGGTTCTCTCGGATAAAATCGATTATGGGTGTAAGAATTCTACCTTTCTTATTTATCAATCTTGATATGTATCGTTAATTTGATATGTGATTCTTTTTTCATTGTGCATTTTGTTGATCATTTCATTTGCGTTCTTTATTGGTAAAGATATTATATCTTTTCTTTTAAAGGATTCCCATGGCATTGATTTGTATTTATTTAAACCTGTGAAATCCCTTATTTGTTTCCTAGCCGTTGATTCAATATTCGTTTGCTGCCTTATTAAATAACTCGTAACCCTTTGAATTTGTTCGATATACGTTTTATTCGGTTAAGTCACTCTCCGTGGGGATCACCCGTATTGTTTGTCGAGAAGAATGACGGTTCGTTCCGAATTGGCAAAGACAATTAGGAATTGAATAAGTTCATTATTAAGAAATGTTATCCTCTCCGCGGGATCGACGACTTGTTCGACCAGTTACCAAGTTCGCATTATTTTTCCAAGTTAGATCTTTGATCTGGTTATCATCAGCTGAGAGTGCACGAAGCAGATATTCCAAAGACCGAATCTAGGATGCGGTATGGACACTTTGAGTTTACGATTATGCCTTTCGGGTTGACCAATGCACCAGCGATTTTCATGGACTTAATGAACCAGGTGTGTAAGCCGTATCTAGATAAGTTTGTCATTGTGTTAATTGATGATATCTTGATATATTCGAAGTCCAAGGAGGATCACGGGGTTCATTTGAGATTAGTTTTGGAGCTGCTAAAGAAGGAGAGGATGTTTGCCAAGTTTTCTAAGTGCGAATTTTGGTTACAAGAAGTACATTTTCTCGGGCATGTGATTGATAGCAAGGGTATTCATGTAGACCCATGTAAGATTGAAGCAGTAAAGAATTGGAAAGCTCCGAAGACACCGTCAGAAATACGGTCATTTCTGGGATTGGCTGGTTACTATCGATGTTTCATCGCGAATTTTTCTAAGATTGTTAAACCCCTTACCTTGCTGAAACAGAAGAATAAGAAGTATGAGTGAGGCGTGGAGCAAGAGGAAGCCTTTCAGACCTTAAAGGACAACTTGTGTAATGCACCAATATTGTCATTTCCTGACAGAGCAGAAGATTTTGTAGTCTACTGTGATCCGTCAAATCAAGAATTGTGATGTGTGCTTATGCAAAGAGGTAAGGTGATTGCGTATGCATTGCGGTAATTGAAGATTCACAAGAAAAACTATAGCACGCATGATTTAGAGTTGGGTGTAGTGGTCTTTGCTCTTAAGATTTGGAGACATTACTTGTACGGGATAAAAAGTGTTATCTATACAGATCATAAGAGTCTTCAGCATATATTCGACCAGAAGGAGTTAAATATGCGCCAAAGAAAATGGATTGAATTGTAAAGTGATTACGATTGTGAGCTTTGCTACCATCCAGGTAAGGCGAATGTAGTAGCTGACGTGTTGAGTAGGATGGAAAGAGTGAAACCGAAGTGAGTGCGAGCGATGTCCATGAAAATTTAGTCTAACCTTAAGGAAAAGTTGTTGGCTGCTCAGAATGAGGCAATCAAGGAAGAGAACGCGCCAGCAGAAATGCTATATGGCTTGGATCAGTAAATAGAAAACCAAGGAGATGGATGTTTGTACTATATGGATAAAATATTGGTTCCTTTGATTGGTGATATAAGGACTATGATTATGGGTGAGGCACACGCTACGAGATACTCTATTCAACCAGGAGCGGATAAGATGTACTATGATTTGAGAGATATGTATTGGTGGCCAGGTATGAAGAAGGATATAGCTACTTATGTTAGTAAGTGTTTGAATTGCTCGAAAGTAAAGGCTGAACATCAAAGACCGTTGGGTTTACAACAACAGCCAGAGATACCTGAGTGAAAATGAGACAAAATCACTATGGATTTCATCACTAAATTGCCAAGGTCAAGTAGTGGGTATGATACGATTTTGGTAATAGTCGATAGTCTGACCAAGTCAGCTCATTTTCTGGCGACACGTGAAGACTATAGTATAGATAAATTATCAAGACTCTATATCGATGAGGTTTTAGCAACGCATGGAGTACCAGTGTCGATTATTTATTATCGAGATGGACGATTTACGTCATGATTTTGGCAAACATTGCAAAAAGCCTTAGGAACGCGGTTGGATATGAGTACAGCTTATCATCCTCAAACAGATGGACAAAATAAGCATACTATTCTGACTTTGGAGGTAATGTTAAGAGCGTGCGTGATTGATTTTGGTGGTAGTTGGGATACTCATCTACCTTTAGCTGAGTTTTCCTATAATAATAGTTATCATTCAAGTATTCGATGTGCTCCATTTGAAGCGTTGTATGGAAGGAAATGTAGGTCACCTGTCCTTTGGGCTGAAGTCGGAGAGAATTGATTGATTGGTCCAGAAATGGTGCAGGAAATCTATGACAAGTGGTGTTGTTTAAGGAAAGTCTCAAAGCAGCTATGAGATTGTCAAAAGGGCTATGTCTGACAATAGGGCCTTAGCCGTTGTTGAAATTAAAGTTTGGTGATCACATATGTGTTCTAAAAGTGTTCGCTATGATGGCGCGATCGTTTCGGAAGAAAGGTTTAGAAAGGTAATTAGATTGAGGTATGTTAGGGAACTTTTGGAGATTCTGAAAAGGATTGGTCTGGTAGCTTATCGTTTGAGATTGCCACAAGATTGAGTAATATACACGATACATTTCATGTGTCGAATCTGAAGAAGTGTTTGGCGGATGAAAACCTGCATGTGCCATTAGAAGAAATTAAGGTAGACAAAACTTTACGTTTTGTTGAAGAGCCTGAAGAGATTATGGATCGTGAAGTTAAAAAGTTGAAACAAAGTAGGATCCCGATCGTTAAAGTCTGTTAGAATTCTAAGCTTGGACCTGAGTTTACTTGGGAACGTGAGGATTTTATGAAGGCTAAGTATCCGAATTTGTTTGCTAAACGTGTTGGTGGAAGTACTAGTTAAATTTTAGGGCGAAATTTCTCTAAGGAGGGGAGAATATGACAACCGCGATTTAGCAAGGTTAGTTTAACCGTTAGATTTAACCTAGCTAGCTTTATGTGTTTTAATTTATGTGCGTAAGTCAATTTGGTGGTTATGTGATATGATATGTGTGCTATAATATGTGCTTGTGAGTATGGAAATGAATGATTTAGTCATTTCATTTCGTATGTGATGGTGATTTCAGAAGTATAGTGATTTTCATTATTTTTATCGTTGGTAAAATTTATGAAGTATAAATCATTAATCTCGGGTTGAGATTATTTAGTATATTGAGGTTTTCTAATTTATTTATGTTATTATGAATAAATATAGTTGGAAAATTTTAATAGTAGTATATGTGTTTTATAATTAAGTAGTGTATTTAATTAAGTGTTAAAAATAATTAAATAGTGTATAGTTGATATAAATAACTTTGTAAGAAAAAAATGTAAATAATATTTATAAAAAAAGGGGGGCCGAAATTTTTATAAAAAAAATAATTAATTAAAGGGGGTGTTTGGGTCGGCATGTGGAAGAGAAAAAAAAGGAAGAAAGCCCAATGCAACTAAGAGTCTAAATTGTTATCTTTTTATAAAATATAATCAGTAAATTTTTTCTCCCTCACTTCTCTCTGTCGACCAAGTAACCAAACCTTAGCCTTCATTTTTATATTTTTAAGCTTTTCAAAATTCAAGGTAAGATCTCTTGTTAATCTTAAATCAATTCAAGTTCTATACTCCTAATCGCACAAATGTTTTAATTTTTGTTTTAATTGTGTAACAATTGAATTGATGGATTATAGTTTATAAAAGTTCTATAATTATGAAGTAATGATCGTCTATTATTGATTAGGGGATACTAATTAGCATATGGATGAGTTCAATTAGGTTTAATTATGTAAAATTCGGAATTGAAATCTGGACAAAATTTTAGGTCATCTTGCGAGAGTCATAACTTGGTCATACGAATAGCTTTTATCGATTATCTTGAGCCTAAAATTATCTACAGAGAGTCTACTTTCTAACAAAAATAGTTTCGTGAATTTTCAGTAAGTTAAACTCAGTCAAAATGATTTTACAAGATTTGTTGTCGAATCTGAGTTTTTGGGACAGATTTTGGGTTGTGTTTGGGAGGGTAGAAACCATATCAAAACGCCTTTTTAATTGATGAAACTTGAACTAAAGTAAGTTCTATGTTTCTTTGATTTTTTTTAATTTTTTGTTGATTTATTCTAAGTGTCTAAATGGGTTTGATCAAGTCAAAGTTTTTAGTAGTCGAATCAGATCATTTTCTGAATACTTTGTGTTGTCGAAATTTTTGAAAAATAGTAAAGCTTGTCAACCCTTTTTGAAAAAATTAAAGTAGGTTTATAACATATTAAGGTTGTTGGAAATAGAATATGGAAGACATTGGAGGTCATTTGATATTTTATAAAAATTCATAAAGTGACTTTAAAATTCTGCAATGAACCAGAATTTGGAATGATGAAATAAAAAGTGTTTCAGGTTTATATTAAGTATGGGAAGGTTGATGGGATGTTTATAAGAACTTATTAGACATTAGTATCTATCAATCGAAAGGTTACATGAATTAGGGCCGTAAATCCTTGATCATGTGTAACCCGTTAATTATGTTGTGTAGATTTTTGATTGGACTTTTGTGCGTGTTGTGAAGTTTGAGGTGAGTATTCATAGCCTCTTTTTCTATGTTTTCTTGGGATGAAAATGATACTAAAGTGATTTTGAAATGTCTTAAGTGATGCGAATAATTGTTTACTTGTTTTTGGACATTACTTAATATTATATGGCTTATGTGTATGCATTGTTGGATCGAAAGGGGTACGCCTACCCCATGCTTTGTGATTTTTTGGATCGAAAGGGGTACGCCTACCCCATGCTTCATGATTTGTTGGATCGGAAGAGGTACTCCTACCTCATGCCTCATGATTTGTTAGATCGAAAGGGGAACGTCTACCCCATGCTTCGTGATTTGTTGGATCGTAAGGGGTATGCCTACCCCATGCTGTGTGATTTGTTGGATCGGAGGGGTACACCTATCCTATACTGTGTGATGATTTAATTGCTTGCATTTGTGTATAATATTCTTGTATGTCCTAATGTTATTGATTCGCAGCAAGAGTAAGTATTTGTGTTAAACCTATGAATCTCACCAACATTATGTTGGCGTTTTAAAGTATCATTTTCAGGTGAGCCTAGTGGGGTAAAAGAAGGAAATGTGCGTGGCTATCGAGACCCTAAGATCTTGCATTTGGAATTATTACTTCTATTGTCTTATTTCATACTTTCGTAACTTTGAGTACTTTGGATTATGTTGGTATATTTTTGGGATTATCATGTCTATGTATTGATGTGTTGTGATTAACCTCAATATAAGACTTCTATTGTGTTAGGTGTTGTCGTAACACTTTGGTTTTTAATTTGATTGCATTTTAGTTATTCTTTATTGTCGACATCAATGTGTTGTGATGATGCCTATCATGTTACGCCTCGCGTTTCTGCCTTAGTCGGGTGTGACAACTTGATGCGTGAAATCCATGGCGTAAGAGATATGTTCATGTATGAGATCACGAAGATATGGATGGAGTTTAAAGAAAATATCTCCTCACTTCATCAAACCATTGAAGAGTTGCAAGCGGATGTGGCGTTGTATAAGCGGTGCTTGGCTAGTGGAGGCGGCAACACTAATCATGGACCAAAGTTAGATGTTCCTAAACCATCACCGTTCATGGGAAAGCAGGAGGCTAGTACGGTTGAAGATTTCTTATGGGAGATGGAACAATACTTGGAAGGTGTCAATGTGGTGGATGATGCTTCTAAGATCAAGATGGCGACCCGATACTTGAAGGATACTACAGCGTTATAGTGGAGACATCGGTATGGAGATATTAAGTGAGGTATGGCTACTATCGATACTTGGGCTGAATTTGTGGCGGATTTCAAGAAGCAATTCTATCTGGAGAATGCTAAGAATGAGGCAAAGAGTCGGCTTCTAAACTCAAGCAATCCAGGACTATACGGGAGTATGTCAAAGAGTTCACCACACTTGTCTAGGAGATTCTGAAGCTTTTCGACCAAGACTCTCTCTTTTACTTTCTTGATGGTTTACAAAGGTTGGGCTAAGATGGAGTTGGAGCAACGTGGAGTTCAAGATCTCGCTACAGCTATTGCTCATGCAGAGGCCTTGATTGACTTTTAGCATGAGGAGGGACTCTTCCAATCTGAAAGATCGAAAGGTGAACCATAAGAAAGGCAGGGGAGAAAAGAATGCCCAACCGAAGGTCGATCATGAGCGTAAACCTCCCACCAGAAAGGATAAAAACTTGAAGACGAGTTACAAAAATGGTGTATGCTTCATATGTGATGGACCTCATAGAGCTCGAGATTGCTCGAAGAAAGCAAGCCTCGACAGAATGTTGGCTCATGAAGATGAAGATACGAGTGATGGCGGAAACATAGGTTTGATGAGGATCTTTAATGCAATCAAGGCAAAGACAGAGGTGCCGAAGGTTGTAGGGAAAGGCCTACAATACGTGGAAGCAACCATCAGTGATGTAAAGGTTCGTGCTCTTGTTGATTCTAATGTGACTCATAACTTTGTGGCGGATGATGAAGCCAATCGGCTAGGGATTAGCGCTACGAAGGGACATGGAACGATTAAGGCGGTAAATTCAAAGGCGAAGCCGATTAATGGAGTAGCTAAGGATGTTCGGGCGAAGATAGGATAATGGGAGGGGACAATTGATTTGTCAGTAGTCTCGATGGATGACTTCAAAGTGGTTCTTGGGTTGGAATTTCTTGATAAGGTACGATCTTTCCCTATGCCATTTGCTAATTCCTTGTGTATCCTAGATGGTGGAAAGACTTGCATGCTAAGCATGGAGCGAGATACTAAGAGTGAAGCGAAGACCCTTTCGGCCATGCAATTCAATAAAGGTTTCAACAAGAATGAGCCTTGCTATTTGGCGATAACAAGGCTAGAGACGGATGAGGGTTCAAGCAAGGTGGAGGTACCAAAGGTGATCGAGCAGGTACTTGATGAGTTCAAGGATGTGATTCCCAAGGAGTTGCCCAAGAAGCTATCACCTAGGAGATAGGTGGATCATACCATCGAGTTGGAA
Source organism: Tanacetum coccineum (assembly GCA_026074375.1). NCBI lineage: Eukaryota > Viridiplantae > Streptophyta > Magnoliopsida > Asterales > Asteraceae > Tanacetum > Tanacetum coccineum. The sequence continues at coordinate 34,050 of BQNB010010846.1, read as the reverse complement.
ACAGGCTCCAAGCCCCCCGCCAAAGCCCTTTACCGAATGCCACCACTCGAGTTGGAAGAGTTATGCAAACAACTCGAAGAGCTAATGGATGTGGGCAACATTCGACCCTTGAAAGCCTCATATGGTGCGTCAGTGCTATTTCAAAAGAAGAAGGATGGGTCCTTTTAGATGTGCATAGACTATCGGGCACTTAACAAGATAATGATTAAGAATATGTACCATGTCCCCTCATTGCGGATTTGTTTGATCAACTTGAAAAGATGAGATACTTTACCAAGTTGGATTTGAGATCAGGGTACTACCAAGTACGGATAGTAGAAGGAAACGAAGCCAAGACGATGTGTGTCACTAGGTATGGCTCTTACAAGTTCTTAGTCATGCCATTTGGCTTGACCAACGCTCCTGTGACATTTTGCACCCTTATGAATAATTTGTTTCATCCATTCCTTGATAAATTTGTGGTAATATACTTGGATGATATTGTTGTTTATAGTCATACCTTGGAGGAGCATGTCCTGCATTTGAAACATGTGTTCCAAGTGTTACGAGGCAACAAACTTTATGTGAAGTTAGAGAAGTGCTATTTCGCCCAAGATGAAGTCGAGTTCTTGGGACACAAGATCAAGGATGCTTGATTGATGATAGACGAGGCAAAGATAAAGGCTATCTAAGATTGGGAACCACCAACCAAGGTTACAGAGTTGAAATCTTTCCTTAGCTTGGTGAACTATTACCGAAGGTTCATTTTAGGGTACTCGCCAATAGCATCCCCTTTAACGGACCTATTGAAGAAGAACTAAGCTTGGATATGGGACAAAGAGTGCCAAGCGGCGTTCAAGAGTTTGAAGAAGGCGGTTATGGAGGAGCCAGTGTTGAGACTACCGGATGTGACCATGCCTTTTGAGTTACACACGGATGCATCAGACTTTTCTATTGGAGGAGTTCTAATGCAATACAGACACCCGATCGCATTCGAGAGCCAAAAGTTAAACGAGACAGAAAGGAAGTACACGGTGCAAGAGAAAGAGATGACGGCGGTTGTCCATTGCTTGAGAATTTTGATACATTATTTGTTGGGTTCGAGATTCATGATCAAGACGGATAACATTGCTACGAGTTATTTCCAAACCCAAAAGAAGTTAAACTGGGGAAGGCTAATGTGGTAGCCGATGCATTGAGTCAAAAGGCGGAGTTTGAGGCCATCACAGCCCAATTCTTCCTCCAAGACCGAATCAAGTAAGAGTTGGAACATGATCCTTTAGCCAAGAAGATCATAGCTTTAGCGAAAGAAGGGAAGACACAGAGATTTTGGCTCAAGGGAGACATGTTATTCACTAAAGGAGATTGGCTTTACGTGCCTAAGTGGGGCGACCTTAGGCGAGTAATCTTGAAGAAGTGTCATGATTCAAAGTAGGCTGGTCATCCAGGGATTAAGAGGACGTTGGCATTGGTCATGGGCACGAATTATTGGCCAAGGATAGAGGACGATGTTGAGACATTTGTGCGAACGTGGCTTATTTGCCAACAAGACAAGATAGAGCAAAAGAAGTCAGGAGGATTTCTAGAGCCTTTACCGAATCCCAAAGGACCATGGGAGAGTGTTTCCATGGACTTTATCACATGCTTGCCAAAGTCAGAAGGGAGTGGAAGTATTATCGTAGTGGTGGATCGATTCTTCACTACTACAAAAAAGGCTAAAAACACCCCCCCCCCCAAAAAAAGATCGGTTATGTAAAACCCTATCTCTATGACAAAAAAATAGTGGGAAGGGAATAAATAGAATTAGGTTTTCTTGAAAAAACCAGTTTTCATAATAGAAATTGTATAAAAATTGGTTTTTGGGGGTGCAAACCACTCTTTTTACACAATTAAAGACACTGGTATGTATGTAACAACATGTCTCTATGTGTTTATGTTATGGACACCATTTTTTTATAAAACAACTAGTTTTTTTTACACAATTAAAGACACTGGTGTGTAAGTAACAACATGTCTCTATTTGTTTATGTTACAAACACCATTTTATATAAAACAACCGGTCTTGTTTTATGTTAATAATTTGGTGTGCTAAAATATTCTTAACTTAAAAAAACAATTAAAAACAAACAAAACCACCCCTTGAAACAAAACTTTGAAAGCCCTTAATCACTTACCGGCTCCTACCCATCGACGACCCCTGAATCAGCCCACATACAATCATTCAACAAATCTTTTACCTAGTAAAGGAAAACGAAGTCAATGCATAAAGTACTTAGGGGTTAAAATGAAAACCAATACAAACGTAACTACCCTTTTACACATAACTTTCAAAGCCCACACCAACCCTAATTGACTAAATTGAATCGGATTGTTTAAACGATTCTTCATCTCCGATTCCAGTTTTCCTCCATTCAATTCATCATAAACAAACACAAATTTACTTTGATTAAATTAATCACCGTTACCGGTTCTCAAATTTATCAACCTCACTTTCATCAATTTTGTTAATCTCATGGTTAGTGATAGCTCTTCTGATTTCGATGATGTAACCGACAGTTTTTCACCAATGGTATAAATTATCCCTAATTTAATTTTTATCCAATTGTTACTTTGATAAATTAGTGGGTTTTTTTTTAAAAGGAGTGAACTTTATGATGAGTTTCTGTAATTAATCTTTTACTGTTGGTTTTTTGATTTTGATTGTAAGTTCATGAGTAGGATTTTAGGTAAACTTAATTAGGTTTTTTATCAGTTAATGTTGATTTGATGATTTTTTTGTGAGTTAGGTTTAAATGAATCTTGCTAATATAAACAAAACCCATGTGTTTTAAGATATTTATTTTTGTGGTTCTTAAGTTATGTTCTCGATAAATGACAGATTATGAGTTGGAGATATTGGTTTATTGTTATTTGTCTTTGGTGTATTGTTGTGCTCTTTAATATCAAAATCCAAAGTTGAAGCTAAGACATCAAAATAAAAAATACAACTCCTTTCAACTTGATGTTAGAAACGAATGGTGGATACTAAATAGCTCTCAGACAATTGAAATATCTGGAGACTTGAAGGTAATAACTTATTTATGTTAACTATCATTTATTTTATATACACTTCACCTGTAACTTTTATCACTAAACTAAAAATATATACTTGAAAGAAAAGAACATGGAACTTCAAGACCAAATAAAAATATATTGGTCCTTAATTGCATGCTACAGACAATGATGATTAGAGGGTTGGTGATGTTGAAGATCTATATTCGGAAGGTGTTTGACAAAATATTGCAGAGACTACTGGAAAGTGGCAATGAGCATGATCATAGTGTTCAACATGCCTCCATCCAATGTCCATGGCTTTGATGGTGCGTATTTCTTCTCAATCCTTCTTTTCTATAATCATCATTTTTTCTTTCATCTTTTTTTTATATTAGTTAACTTTATATTTAAATTGTATATATTTATAATTGTAGTATGATATAAAGAATATTTGGGAAAAATTTAACCCAACCCAACTCCCAACCCTGTATTTGATTTGTTGCATATTTACTCATTTTCCACCTTTGTTTATTGTTTACAATGATTCTTTGTTTCATGCTATATTAGGACTTTTTAGTTGATCCTAAAAGTGAAAGCAACTATATGAATGAGTGTTGACACATCATTTAAAAAAAATGGATGACCTGATGTTTAAATGAGGGCAATTGATAATACTCTCAACTAAAATTAGAATGTATGTACATTTAAAAGACGCAATATACTTTAAAATAACAATTGCAAAATTAATACTTAGTTAAAATTTTATGTTTGAACCTCGTGCGTGCACGGGGATTAAAACTAGTGATCAATAAAAAAATCCCTAATTTTCTCTCTATTCGTTTCTTCAAATTGATTCGAGGTAATATCCTTTATCCCATTTTATGGTTATATAAGTGTTATTAATCCAATTTGCTATCTTTTTTATAGTTAATCAATTGTGTTACTACTAATTCGATTTGCTTATTGTTAGTTTTGTTTGTTTCAGTTAATTGATAAAACTGAATTTAATCTGTATATTCGCTTGTTGTTTTGCAGTTAATTAGATCGTTGTGGCTAAAGCTCATTTGAATGCTTTAGGTTGCGTCAAACATGTTGATTACTTCAACTCGATGATTAATCATCCTTACAAAGAAAGGTAGGACTTGATGATATATTACATAGTAGTGTTTTTGCTATTAATAACTATTGGTAGTCTTCAACCCGGTTTTAAGTCCGTGAGCGTGTTTGTTTTACCAGAGACCAGTTTTTTTTGAAAGATGACTTTACCAGAGACCAGTGTTACAACCAAGGGAGGTTTGTCCATACGATCTTTACTTTTTCATTTTTTTGCACTATGCTGCAGCGGTAGAAAGTAGACGTAGATAGTCTTGGCAGTGGCCGAAGTAACTATGAGCGTGGAGGTGTGTGTATGTGCTGTTATATGGTGCAAAAAATTTTGTAGTTACACAATAGTATGATTTGATTCTATATTGTGTTAGGTTTCACACTTTTTATATTATGCTAACTGTTAGCCTGTTGGATAACAAAACCAGTTTAGGAATAGTTGCAATAAACCTAATATTAAACCAATAAGCCTACTTTTTTTATTAATCGTATGTTTCTTTATCCTTGGCCATCATGTGAGCCGCTCATTATTCTAGAAGCCGATTCTACAGAAGTAAAAGTTTATGACATTCTACTATATCACTGCGTATTCTATAAGGAATCATTGCAATACCTCATCTGAGGTAAGTTGCTCATCAGATATTAGTAGAAGAGATAGAAGTAGGAGTAGAAGTCGATCTCCTCATGGAAGGAGGAGGAGGAGAAGGGGGAAACGCAGTCGGTCCCGCATGTAGTCAGTTTTTCTTTTATCTTTTTTGGCATATACTTCAATTTTCTTATTGTTTCTGATTTTGTAAGCCGACACCTCTATTTATAATTTTTGTTTCTTTACAGCTGGTCCCCCAAGAAAAGAAGCAGGAGCAGGTCTCCTTATAGAAGGAATAGAAGTTGGTTACAAGAAGTTTCTTTAGACCATCGTCAAGGAAAGTGCTTTCTTTCGGAGTGTTGGTCTTTTCATGAACCTGATAAGACCGAGGAGTCTAGGTGGCATAAGAACAAGAAGTAGTACCATGACATGATAGATAAGTTTGAAAACTCAGATAAATTATATACCGCGAAAAGTGAGGACACCATCCAAGAGGTTGCAAAGAAAGAGTTTGTTGAGCCTCCAAGTGACTCTAATGAATTATTCCAAAGTGACTCTAATGAGGTGGCAAGTGGTCATTGAAAAGAAGATTCTTCCCTAATCCATGTAAGCTTCATTTTTTTGCATATTTTTTTCTCTTTATTGCTCTAAATTTGTTCATGCGTTTGATATATTAGCAAGTAAAAATAATACACATGTTGGTCTGATTGGTTATGCATGACTACTAAACAGGTGTAGTTCCGGTTCCTTTTTTTCGACGGTCAACACTAAATCACATAGTTTAAGAGACTACGACCTTGAGCCTCTAGATTAGTTACTTAGATTGATTAAAACTTCTCTCATTATTTTTGCAGAAAAGAATGGGATTTACCAGCTGAGCAATATGCCTTAGGATTTCACTCTTTACTTCACATACCCGTCCTTTGATTTCTTCTATTATGCTATAGTGGACTGTATTTGTAAGGTATCCAACTTGATTTTATGAGGCTGATAAGTTTAAGAAGGCCTCACTTTTCCAGTGGCCTGTAATAGCAAATTTTTGTTACGTATCATGTGATCATATAAATCATGTGAAGCAAGCTTTTGAGTATGCATTATCAGGTTGTTCTAGGTTTTGTAAGCTTTAGAATAGCAAATAGTGCTAACCCAATGTCAACAACGATAAAACTGCATTGATGTTTTCATTTTATTAAATTACTTGTAGGTACCATGGAGTAATGAGCGTCCGTTGAAGAACAAAGAGTTGAACGTGATCATTGGCGCATGGTTTACATTGTGGCGAGATTAGACCTAGATAATTAAGTTGAATTCTAGTGTTTTTCTTTATAGTTATTTGTTGAATTCTAGTGATTTAATTTGATTTGAATTTTGTATTTGCTTTATGTTAAGCTTAAATGAAAGTTGTCTTTATTTACTTTAATTTGTTGATTTTGACATTTTTGGTCCATCTAACTCAGTTTATATATATTTGCTGTATTTATATTTCTTTATTTTGGTGGGTTAAATTTATAAATTTTGAAATTTATTAAATAATTCCAAAATTATTTTTTTTAATAATTAAAAAAAAGACAAGTTTTGAGATAAAAACATATCTTTTTAATCTATATAAAGACTGGTTGGATGTTGTTATAAAGACATGTTTCGGGAGAACCAGTATGGAGACCAATTGTTGAGGAGACCATTTCTTAAGGAGAGAACCGGTGTCGATTTTTCTTATATAGACTGGTTGCATAAACGGTTTTCATATGTTTCGATCATGGAGATACCCCCCCCCCCTCGGAGAGTGGTTCCAAAACCACTCTTTATGGGCTATGTTGATCAGTTTCTATGGCGTTTTTTATAGTAGTGCTTTAAGTATGGGACTTTCATAGCCGCACCACCCGATGTTACGACGAACGATATGACCAAGCTCTTTTTCAAGAATGTGGTGAAGTATTGGGGAGTGCCACATGTGATAGTTAGTGATCGAGATCCATGATTCACGGGGCAATTTTAGACGAAGTTATTCAAGATCATGGGGACGAATTTAAACTTCTCTATGAGTTTTCATCCCCAAACGTCTGGGCAAACGAATAGGGTGAATGCATTATTGGAGCTCTATCTTCGGCACTATGTGAGTTCCAACCAACATGATTAGGCTAAACTCCTTGATGTTGCTCAATTCTCTTACAACATGCAACGGAGTGAAGCCACTAGGAAGAGTCCTTTCGAGTTGGTCATAGGACGCCAACCATCGACTCCTAATGCCTTAGCCGCATCATACGAGAGGAGTAGCCCGACCGCTTACAATACAATGAAGGAATGGCACGAGCAAGCGGACTTGTCTTGGGCATCGTTGGACAAAGCGGCTAAGAAGATGAAGAAGTAGGTGGATGAAAAGAGGAGACACGTCGAGTTTGAGGTCAGAGATCAAGTGATGGTGAAGCTCTTTCCTCAACAATTTAATTCATTTAGGAAGGTTCATAAGGGATTGATACAGAGGTATGAAAGCCCTTTCCTGGTGATTGGACGTGTTGAAAAGGTATCTTATTGAGTTCAACTGTCGCCCAAGTTGAAGATCCACCCTTGAAAGTTTAAAGGTTTTTGATCATTGAAGTTGAAAAAAAGTTTGTGTTTTAAGCAATCTTTATGGAAAAATATATAACCAAACCTTGAAAAAAAGGGGAACGAGGGAACCATCAAAAAAACATAACCGATCCTATGAAAAAATCTACCAAATGTCTAACTTATGTTTCCATCGAATGAAAAATCCTATGAAACATTGCTTTAAATATAACCGATTGAGTTATATAGCACAACTAACTGCATAGCTCAGTTGGTTAGAGGGGGTGTTGTGTTTCCATCCACAAGGTTGTGTGTTCGATTCCCACACTCGACGTGTCTGGTAAGTTAGACATAGAGTTTAAAGGATTGAGATGTGATCAGCAATTCCTACGGGATATTATTGTGCTATTAAACGACAATGGTACTTCACAGTCTAAGCAAAATTTTCAAAGTTCTTCAACGACGTTCATAACTTTTCAAAATTTTTGCTTAAGATAACAATTTCTCGAGTATATGGACGTACACAACAATGATGCTTCCGAGATATCACAACCATCATGGGGGAAAATCGTATATGTGGTGTGGTTTTTCGGGTCAATAAAGAAGGGTTGTATGCATATAAACTATTGGTTTGGAAGATTCGTGTTGGGTATTATGGTTTTTACTTCATTAGATTAGTTAGTGTGAAGTATTCTGCATACGTGAGAAGAATTGTTGCTGATCTCTTGCATGTTCTCTAGAACGGATATTCATCAAGACCTAATGACATGAAATAGTATAGAAGCAGTAATATTTGGTGTGGCTGGCCTCTTCTTATACAAAATTCCGCTGTGTACGTTAATGACAAATAGAAGATTGTTTAAGCTACATCAAAGTTTTAGAATCTACTCAAGATACTAATGTTGGTTTAGGGGAAAGCTGATTCAGAAGCTTCGCCTGAAAGGAGTTTATAAAGAAATCTTTTCAAGACATGCTGCATAAATTGGGGGAAGTTAATCCAACTCATGCATACTACAATTGTTCCTGAACAAGTAAATCCAAGCTGGAGTACAAGTATCAAGATGATGAGGTGTCATTTTATACACTATTTCGGGGTCATTTAACCCCTTAAATCATGCAAATATGCTTAGATTATGTGCTTCGTTGTTTGTTTTTAGGTTTTTAGCACTCGGATGGCATTTGGAGGAAATACACATGACGTGGGCTCATTTAGAGAAGAAGCAGACAAGACTATAGCCCTACACCAAGTATCTTGAAGAACCATGCATACAAAGCGTGGAGACGGCGTCGCAAGTATAAAGCGACGCCGTCGTGATTTGCAAATTAACGATGTCAAGGATTTTGTGATGGCGTCAGAACGTAGCCGCCTTAAAGAGGATCTAGAATCATCGACGTGGCAACGGCGTCATGGCTTCAAAGCGACGTCGTCGCGTCGCTTTTCTTATAAATACAAAATCGATTTTAGGGTTTTAAGTGTGTAACTTTGTATAACTTTTGGGAGACGAACCCTAGTTGTTCCAGCAGCTTTTAGGTTGTTCTTAGGGCATCAAAACCCTATTGTAACTGACCTTAATTCATGTTTTAATCAAGTAAGATTGTTTATCTTTAATCATGCAATATGTCTATGTGTTTTTTGATTGATTTATGTTCTTGCTTTCTTTATAGCATGTTAGGCTAAACCCTCCTTTGTATTTATTTATGATTGTATGAAACTTAGATTGTAGATACTTTTAATGTTGCTTCTTGTGATGGATGTGCGTGTTATGCTTTAGAAAACTAGCCATAAAACATTAAATTGGCATAGACGTTTAGGGAAACGCGAGTGTGTGGAAAGGATACCATCTTGTAACAGTCTTCATACTACCTTACCCCCAATATGGTTGATCCCTCTTAAGATATTTCAATTACATTTAATATACTCTTAGGGGCCTTGTAATAGTCTTCATACTACCTTACTTGTGTGTTGCCTTAACAGAATATTTAATAGATGGCAGGTTCGTGTAATCTGTTCATGACTTAGGACATACTTACACAGATCATCACAAGTGTGACAAAGCAACATGATTAGGAGAAACAATCTAAGGAGTAGTACATGATTAAGTAAATATATCTTTTTATCATAAGGTTATCACCAGTAGTTTAGATTATATTTAGTTTTAATTAGTTAAGCAAACCAACCTCTCAAACCATGATTTTACCTACTTTCTATAAAATAAAAATACAAAAAGAATCTTCTCTTAACCTCATAGACCTCTATTAGATCGTGATCGAGCCTTCTCAACCTATTCCCCTAGAGAATGATAACAACCCCCGAGTCTTGCCTATACTACACAGCAACGATTAGGTACACTACCTAGGGAGTAAACTTCTTGTTGAAGTCTTTACAAGACCTGAACACCAAGTTTTTGGCGCCGCTACCGGGGAATAGCGTAGGTTTCAGATTCTATCTAGCTTAGGCCTACTCACAAGATTCCTATCAAGTGATATTTAATTTCTTGTCAATTAGCTTTCTCGTAGTCTATCTTTTCTTTGTTCCCTTTGTTTTGTAAATCACTCTTTCGTTCACCATCATGATGTATGAAAGACCACCAACCAACCCTTTTCAAAACCCACCATGAAACATAATCTTCCCATTCCAAAATAATATCTTGATGTTCCAACAACATCAAGATGAATCTTTCTACGATGTGTGGACTCATTTCAAAAAGTTAATCCAAAGAGTCCTTCATCATGGCCTTAATTTATGGTCCCTGGCTTAATTCTTTTATGATCATGTCGATAGATATACCAAAATAGACATTAACTATGCGTCAAGTGGGAACCTTAGGAGATTAAGTGCTAAAGAAACATGGGAAACCATTGAGAATTATGCCTAATGCAATAAACAGTGGAAGAACCCAACTAGCACTATTTCTGACCAAAAAATAGCAAATTTGAAGGCTCGAAAAGTTGAGAATGAGGTGGTTAGAGTTATGATACCTAAGTGCATGTCATGGTTAGATGCATATGATGAGCCTATATGTGATATAAAGGATAAGGTGGATAATCCAAGCCCACAAAGTACCCCACAAGTCCTATCATCATTTGAGGTATACACACCGCCTGTGACTTACCTAGAAGAAGTAGATGAGACTATAGGAATCCTGATGGAGGTAGAACCTTTGGACCACACGAAACTAGAGGATTTAGGCTTGAATACTTGTAGTCATGACTAAGTCTAGGGAAATTCCTAGTGTTCATAAACCGAAGCCTCAACTTTTACCCAATTTTCATCCTTAGATGTAAATCGAGAGACAAAAGAGGAACTGGCCCACCCATCAACCCATATAGTCCAGGTAGTTTTAGGATGAAGGTAGTAAAACCCTTGACCATTCATACGCCATTTTATACCCCACATGGCATACTTTCATCAAAATGGTGTGTATCGCTACTATAACCCTCACTTGATGCTAAATGTATAGGAGCCCCATTTCTACGCGTTAAATAAGCATAGAGTCAGGCTCGTGACTCGAACAAAAACAAGCTCTTATTGGGAGGCAACCCAATCTTTGATTTTCCCGCATTTAGGAGTGTCGTGTGTTTTAATTCTTCTCGTTTATTCTTTTATGTTTGAATCAATTTTGTAATCATGCTTTGTTTTGTCTTTAACTTCGTCTTATTGAAAATCAAAGGTATTTTGGATTAAATAAGTGTAGGGAAAAATATCCGGTTTTTAAGAACCAATTCAAACATATTAAATAAATTGTTTAGATTAATTCGTGCCACTTTCGAGTCATATGATTGTTATGATTAATCCTAGGTTTTATGTAGTGTTTTACACAGTATATAACTAACAAAATTACGTGCAGGAAATTTTTCATCAAAAACAAAGAAAAAAATCTTTACAGTGGCTGGAGACGGCGTCACGCCCCCAGCCATGTGAAAATTTAAAATTTTTTAATTATTTTCGAAAAATAAAATGTGCAATATCTAAAATTTGTAATTTTTATGAAAACCTGTAGAAACCTATGATTATATCATCACTTTCATCCTATCTTTACTGCTTTAATAGAGTCAACCCTAAAATTTCGTTGTATATATCATTATCCCGCCAATTTTACGCTTGGTGTAGTTGTCTTTGTCTTTGATTACAGGTTATATTTGATGAGAAGAAGCTTGTGAAGTACCTTAAGACGTTTTCATTAGAACGATCTGGAGGACGATTAACCAGTTAACTCGATGTTCTTCTCCCTTATTGTGCAAACAAGGAGTACTAGTTTTCTTTACTTGTTTTTTTCCTTTATTCGTTTATATGGGTACTTTTATAGAACATTTGGGGACAATGTTCAACTTAAGTGTTGGGGGGAAATAAGCCTTAGAAACTATTCTTTCAATTGCCATTGCTTTTTGTCCTTAAGCATGATGGTAAATATAACAAAACATAGCATAAAACGTAATTATAAAAAAAACCAAAATTAAAATTTTTTATGACACATACCGACGAAAACCCGAGTTTTATTACGTCTCATGGATAGGAATTTATATGACTAGCAACAAAAACCCTCAAAATTCCACCCAAAAAATGTGAGGTTCGCCTTTAGATCTATAGGAATTTGGGTACCATTTTTGATACCCAAGATAGTTTATACCTTTAGCTTGTTTGAGTTAAGGTTCGAATGCAGTCATATGTGTCTATTCCATCATTACGGATATGTACGTATGGTCTTTGTTACCTTTTCAGAAACATTGGTATAAGTATTAAATTATATGAGTGTACCGATAGTGTATTAAATTCTAGAACTTGTTTTTGTGATGCATCCCGAGACCGCATAGTGAGTATTAGGATTTTCTAGAAAAGAGGCACTAGGATTAACCCATGTTTAAAACCTGTAATTGTTATTATGGTCACCTCGATCATATAACTATCCCACACCCTTGCCATGCACTCATTTTTAGTGCAGGATACCCCTAGTACAACCCTCCGAGCCTATTCTTTTTATGGTTCTCGTAATTTTCTAGTTAAGCCGGACTATTAATGAAGAGCATTGTTAACCTTGAACCAATTGTTACACCCAAATCGCCTTAGCCTACCTTGTATGTACTCCGCTTTCCCATGTACATACTTTTTAAACACCAAGTATAATTATTGAGTACAAAGGTTGCTAAAGATCCCTTATCCTTGTAAGATACAATTTTGGACGATTATGATTCATGGTTTATTATTTTACGGAAGAATGGAAAGAAAAGTTAAGTCAATACCACCCATATTTTTTCAAATAATCTCCATGTTATTTTTGATACCAACTTAATCGTCATAGTTAGATTGTAATTATCGATTATGTAAAATTTCAAGTGTAGGGGTGTATCTATAAACCCCCATGATGTACTATATGTTTAAGCAATGGCAGGGCAAAAATGTACAAAAAAAAATATGAAAAAGAAAGAAAAAATTCGAAAAAATATATAAAAAAGGTGAGTGAAAAAAATGTGCGGGCTGCCATTTGCTTATGTTTATGTTTATCATAGAGTCAAGAAAAGAAAAATAAAGAGATTCATGTAGAGTTTTGTAGAGTTTGTATATCTTGTCCGAGTCTTTGGCTTAGCAACCAAACCAGTGTGTATTCGTATAAATAATTAGCTAACACTTTCACCCAAAATTCACCTAAAAAGTCACTCCCCAAATGTATCCTATCCAATTCTATTTCCAATTATGTTATCTTACACCTACACATCACAACCCTTTAAAAGACCTCTTTGATAGTAATGATTAATACTTGCGCCAGCGTGGAGGGTTTGATCCTTTACCAAGCCTACATGGAAATTATATTCCTTTATTCGTTTTTACGAGTACTTCTAAAGAACATTAGGGACAATGTTCAACTTAAGTGTAGGGGGAAATAAGCCTTAGAAACTATTCCTTAAATTTCTATTTTCTTTGTCCTTAAATGATGGGTAATATATCGAAACATAGCATACACGGTAATTTTAACCAAAATTTTAAAAAAAATTATGACACATACCGATGAAAACCAAGTATTAATAGCGTCCCATGGATAGGAATTTATATGACTAGCACAAAAACCCTCAAAATTTCACCCCAAAAATGTGAGGTTCATCTTTAGATCTATAGAAATTCGGGTATCCATTTTTGATACCCAAGATAGTTTATACCTTTAGCTTGTTTGAGTTAAGGTTCGAATGCAGTCATATGTGTCTATTCTGTCGTTACGGATGTGTACGTATGGTCTTTGTTGCCTTTTTTGGAGCATTGGTATCGGTATTAAATTATATAAGTGTACCGGTAGTGTATTAAATTCTAAAACTTATTTTTGTGATGCATCCCGAGACCGCATATTAAGTCTTAGGATTTGCTAGATAAGAGGCACTAGGGTTAACCCATGTTTTAAACCTGTAATTGTTATGATGGTCGCCTTGATCATATAACTATCCCGCACCCTTGCCATGTACTCATTTTTAGTGCAGGATACCCCTAGTACAATCCTCTGAGCCTATCCTTTTCATAGTTCTTATAGTTTTCTCGTTAAGTCAAACTATTAAGAAAGAGCATTGTAACCCTTGAACCAATTGTTACACCCAAATTACCTTAGCCTACCTTGTATGTACTAGCTTTTAGTACATTATTGTTTTAACCCAAGTTAATTATTGAGTACATGGTTGTTAAGTCTTTATCCTTGTAAATACTATTTTGGGACGATTGGGATTCATGGTAGTATTTTTATCTTATGAAGAATTGGAGAAGAAGTAATTTATTACCCCCAATAGAGCTCAATAAGCTCCATGTTATGTTGATCCACCTAAATTCGGGTCATTAGTTAGATTGTAATTATCAAGTATGTAAAAGTTCAAGTGTAGGGGTGTACCTATAAACCCCCCATGATGTATTATATGTTTAAGCAATGGCAGGGCAAAAGTGTACGATATATATATATATATATATATATATATATATAAGTGAAAAAAAGTGTACGGGCTGCCATTTGCTTATGTTTATGTTTATCATAAAGTCAAGAAAAGAAAAAGAAAGAGATTGGTGTAGAGTTTGTACATCTTGTTCGAGTCTTTGGCTTAGCAACCAAACCAGCGTGTATTCGTATAAATAATTAGCTAACCCTTCACCCCAAATTCACCCTAAAAGTCACTCCCCAAATATATCCTATCCATTTCTGTTTCCACCCATCCTTTTCCGTTTCCATTAATGTTATCTTACACCTACACTCTATAACCTTCTAAAAGACCTCTTTGATAGTAATGATTAATACTTGCGCCGAGCGATGGAGGTTTGATCCTTTACCAAGCCTATGGTAATTTATATGCTATGACAGGTAATGAGTGTTAATTTTCCATTTCCCCATAGATGTTATAATTTATTATACACCCGAGAGAAAAAGAGAATCCAGATACTTATGTGACGTGCTAGTATATTCTTTCCGTGCTTTTAATTACAAGATCTATGAGGTTGTGTAGTAAACTATTTTTAAAGAGTAGGTTAAATGCCCCCAATATTGCTATTGTCTAGGTAGAAAAGTTAATTTTCTTAAGGATAAAAAATCCCAAGTGTAGGGGTATTTGATGAGGTGTCATTTTATACACTATTTCGGGGTCATTTAACCCTTTAAATCATGCAAACATGCTCAGATCATGTGCTTAATCGTTTGTTTTCAGATTTATAGCACTTGAATGGCATTTGGAGGAAATACACGTGACTCGGCCTCATTTGGAGAAGAAACGGACAAGACTACGGCTCTACACCAAGTATATTGAAGAACCACACATACAAAGCGTGGAGACGGCGTCGCAAGTATAAAGTGACGGCGTCAACGATTTTGTGACGCCGTCAGAACGTAGCCGCCTTAAAGAGGATCTAGAATCATCGGCGTGGCGACGGCATCATGGCTTCAAAGCGACGTCGTCGCGTCGCTTTTCTTATAAATACAAAACTGATTTTAGTTTTAAGTGTGTAACTTTGTATAACTTTTAGGAGACGAATCCTAGTTGTTCCAGCAACTTTTAGGTCGTTCTTAGGGCTTTAAAACCCTATTGTATCTGACCTTAATTCATGTTTTAATCAAGTAAGATTGTTTATCTTTAATCATGCAATATGTCTATGTGTTTTTTGATTAATTTATGTTCTTGCTTTTTTTATAGCATGCTAGGCTAAACCCTCCTTTGTTTTTATTTATGATTGTATGAAACTTAGATTCTAGATACTTTTAATGTTGCTTCTTGTGATGGATGTGCGCGTTATGCTTTAGAAAACTAGCCATAAAACATTAAATTGGCATAGACGTCTAGGGAAACGCGAGTGTGTGGAAATGATACCATCTTGTAACAGTCTTCATACTACCTTACCCCCAATATGGTTGATCCCTCTTAAGATATTTCAATTGCATTTAATATACTCTTAGGGGCCTTGTAATAGTCTTCATACTACCTTACTTGTGCGTTGCCTTAACGGGATATTAAATAGACGACGAGTTCGTGTAATTCGTTCATGACTTAGAAAATACTTACACAGATCATCACAAGTGTGACAAAGCAACAGGATCAGGAGAAACAATCTAAGGAGTAGTACATGATTAAGTAAATACATCTTTTTATCATAAAGTTATCACCAGAGTTTAGATTATATTTAGTTTTAATTAGTAAAACAAACCATCCTCTCAAACCATGATTTTACCTGCTTTCTATAAAATAAAAATACAAAAAGAATCTTCTCTCAACTCCGTAGACCTCTATTAGATCGTGATCGAGCCTTCCCAACCTATTCCCCTAGAGAACGATACCAACCCTCGAGTCTTGCCTATACTACACTGTAACGATTAGGTACACTGCCTAGGGAGTTGTAAAACATCTTGTTGAAGTCTTTACAAGACCCGAACACCACAAGACCAGAAGACACATAAGACATCTTCAGCTTTGGAAGCACGTTAGAAGACTTTATTTTTGTTGTAATTGTACTTGTTAAAAACATTGTAAGTAATTCCGTAAGTCTACATATTAGGGGAAGATTGTTAGCCTTAAAATATGAAGACTAATACATAATTACATTAGTTACACTAGGCAAGACACGCAGGGATTAGAACTGTTAATTGTTGTAACTAGAACGTGTCTTAGCCTATATATATCCCCTCCTTACATCCAATGATGGGTGAGGATAATCATTATCGTAACAAAGGTGTGTGTGTTTTCTTCTCCTTTTCTCTAGCAACACACACATCTTCCCATCTCTTTCTCTCTCTAATAATATGACTCTCTTTCTCTTTTATCCTCCCCGACCTCCGAATGAACCCTTGTTTATGAATCTTATAATGTGTACAACCCTTTAATGCCTTTGCATTACTTTTAGAAATCGTTCGTTCTATATAATGTAGCAACCATTGGGGTATTTTTCACAGCAACACAAACCTCAAATCACATTTTAATCACGAAAAAACTATGGCTACATTTGTTGCAGGTTATATCAATGATTTATCCGTTGTGAAAGACAAAATCATATTGCGGGTTCGCATTCTTAGGACTTGGATGCAAGAAGTGTATGGGAAACAACATATAAAAAATATGGAGTTGATTATTATGGATGAACATGTAAGTGGTAATATGTTTTTGTTAATATTCTATTAACCTTTTTTGCATGTTTGTTTATCATTAAGGTGCGTATTTTAATTAAATTTTATTGTCCAGAATACGAAAATGCAAGCTACAGTGAGAATGGCTTTGGTGAACCAATTTAAACACAAGTTAGAAGAAGGCAAAGCTCTTGCTTTACAAAGATACAGTCTTGGGAAAATACAGCCCAAGTACCGTATGGTGAACAAAGCTTTGTGTCGTAATTTTTGTCTAATACCGATGTTGAAACCTGTACTAATTTTAGCGGATCAGTGTATGAGTTTGATTTTAGAGATTACAATACGATAACTCAACTACAACAATAAGAAGATGGTGAATTTGGTATGTATTCTTGACATTATTCTTCTTGTTGCAATTGAGTTATCGTATTGTAATATCTAAAATCAAACTCATACACTGATCCGCTAAAATCATTACAGGTTTAACACCGATATTAGACAAAAAACTAAGACACAGAGCTTTGTTCACCATACGATACTTGGGTTGTATTTCCCCAAGACTGTATCTTTGTAAAGTAACAGCTTTGTTATCTTCTAACTTGTGCTTAAATTGGTTCACCAATGTCTTTCTCACTGTAGCTTGCATTTTCGTATTCTGGACAATAAAATTTAATTAAAAAGTGCCTTAATGATAAACAAACATGCAGAAAAGGTTAACAGAATTTTAACAAAAACATATTAATTACCACTTACATGTTCATCCATAATAATCAACTCTATATTTTTATATGTTGTTTCTCATACACTTCCTGCATCCAAGTCCTAAGAATGCAAACCCGCAATAAGATGTTGTCTTTTACAGTGGACAAGTCATTAATATAACATGCAACAAATGTAGTCATAGTTTTTTCGTGATTAGAATGTGATTTGAGGTTTTGTGTTGTTGTGAAAAATACCTTAATGGTTGCTATATTATATAGAATGAAGGATTTCTAAAAATAATGCAAAGGCATTAAAGGGTTATTTTAGTTTGATTGATTCCATGTCATGGTTAAAGTCAAAGTCAACTCATTTTTTTTTAATGATCAATCTATGGTTAGAGTCAAAGTCAAATTATACAACCGAAATTTGCTTAACGAAAATAGGTTATCTCATCAAGATAGGTATTATCTCATTAAGCAAATTTCTTAACTGATGTTTGAGTTGGTGCATTTAAAATTTGATGCACTAAGTGTTGTACATATATTCTACTAATTAAGGAATGCCGCATAAGAAAATTTAATGAGATAATTAATTTTTGTACATAAAAGAGTTATTCAAAACCTTATTTCATTAGATAAGGTATATAAACTAGTACGTAGCACCCTAATACTTAAGACAAAAGTATGTATTATAAATATACTCATTTTAGGCAAGAAACGACGTCGTTTCTGCTTAAAATACTACAGTGCTACAGTATTCGGCCTATTGGGCTTCCAATTTGGGCCGAAACCCTTTTTCTATTTTTTGAATAGGCAATATAAAAAAAATTGCTCAGCACAAAATAGAAAAAAAATTACAAAATTCTGATTTATTCAGATCAAAAAATACTCGCGACATGATGCCCAACACATAAGCCCATATAAAAAGACAAACTATTAAACATGAGACCGAAAAAATAAACCCGCACAATATAATATAAAAAAAAATTGGTCGACACAAAATAAGAAAAACAATTACAAAAGTACTGATTTATTCAGATCAAAAAATATCCGCGACATGAGGCCTGAGACTGAAAAAATAAACCCGCACAAAATAATATGAAAAAAAAATTGCTCGACACAAAATAAGAAAAAAAAGTACTGATTTACTCGGATCAAAAAATACCCACGACATTAGGCCCAATATATTAGCCCATATAAAAAAACAAACTATTAAACATAAGACCGAAAAAATAAACCCGCACAAAACCCGCGACATGAGGCTCAACACATAAGCCCATATAAAAAAACAAACTATTAAATATGAGACCAAAAAAATAAACTCGCACAAAATAAATAAATAAATAAAATAAAAAATAACGCCCGGCAATCATGCTTGTTGTTCATCATTGTAAAGGGAAACCGAGAAACCGACCCTTTTGCTGCTAACTATGTAAATGGCTTAACAGTTAACACCATGACTAAAAAGACATATGGATAGAATTTAAACCCATAACCGCTGCTTTGAAACTTCATGTCCCTTTCCGGCTACCGTTGAACTGATCGTCATGGTATTCTAAGACTCTTTTCTATATATAGAGGATTACAAACTTAATCGGAACATGAAATTTTGTACTTCAGTTGAAGATACATTTTTCTGAGTTCAGTTTGGACTTTAGACCAAATTATAATTATAATTATAAATATACTCATTTTAGGCAAGAAACGACGTCGTTTCTACCCTGGGCTCCCATTTCTTTGTTATTTTGGCCGTTTTATTTTTTTATACCCAGTCTTACACAGATACTGTTGGGAAATCTGCATACTTTTATTGGTGTAAATCGAATAACATTAACAAGTAAATTAACCGAAAGAACTAACAGATAATTAAAGCAGTAAAAGAACGAGGCTCGTGTTTAACACGATTCCCTTAAAACAGATTCGCCGTCTATTTCCCAGGGTACAACGTCTAAAGCTGTTGTACAGCCGGACTAGACAATCTGACCTGAAAGATTACGGAAAGGATCGAGGTTTATGATCGATGAAAACTGCTAGAAAAACTGCTCAACCACTGCTGAGTATGGTATATTTGGAGTATTTTTTCTGGCTGCTCAAAAATGAATGAGAATGGTTCTTTATATAGGCAAACCCTATCTTGGTCAGGAAGCCAACGATAGTTGCTGAAATTCAGCCGGGTCTATCTATACACACGATTTTGAAATGTTGATATATTCAACATTTGAATCTGTTGGATTACAAAAACTGGTAGCAAAAAGATAGGCGCGTAGGCGAACCACCGGAGCTGCATTCGTGTCCGCAGGTCGCGCGGGCTCGCATGAGTTCAGTGGAACCGAACCCATCTTGGCCCAGAAACCTATTTTTTGCACCCCCCCTACTCGGCTTACAATACTTTCCTAAGTATATAAAATCTTTTCTATAAATAACTAATACATATCAAGTAAGTAGTACTAACTTAATACTAGCAGTACTAACTACTTAGAATATTTTCTTAAGCAGTAGTAACTCTTCAGCAGCATTAACTTCAAGCAGTCTTTGTACTAGCAGTAGTAACTTTCACTAGCAGTAGTAACTTATCACTAGCAGCATTAACTTCAACTGAGCAGTCTTAACTTTGTACTAGCAGTACTAACTGTGTACTAGCAGTAGTAAACACTTAGCATATTTTCTTTGAAGTCCATGAGCAGCACTAACTTCATCAGAGCAGTATTAACATAAACTTGAGTAGTAGTAATTCAAACAGCATCAAGAAGACTTTTAATCCTAACAATCCTCCCCTAAACTTGATATTCTTCTTCAAAATCATCAAGTTTCTTCATTTAAAGCTTCATCAACACCGGAGGATGCTTCCAAACACTTCTTTACTTCTTAAATTGTTTTATGATGAATTTAAAAAGCTGATAAGCCATTTCACTTTCATAGTCAATCATAAGCTTCTTTTCTAACATCATCGTAAGTGTAGATGGTGTAAGAGGATACTTCTTCTCTACTAACATATAAATCTGCATATGTTGCATCCTCAAGAAATGTACTCTACAGGAGTCATACAGCTTCCAACTCAACACTTTGTAGTCTTGTTGATTCTTCCATACATTATCTTCTACATGTGGTTTCAACATTGTTTTCAAATCATTCCATAATACCAAATCCAAGTCTTCCATTGGTCTTGTTGACTCATATTTAGCTTTTACTAACTTGTATAAAGTTTCCAAATCTTCACTGTCAAAACTTTTAAGCATGTGACTAAAGATCATGTAAATTTGATATTTTCCATCAGCTCTTATTATTTGATAATAGTTTTTTCTTCCTTCTTTATGAATCTTCCAGTCAACAATACTTGGAGACTTAACAGCCAAAGGAATAGCATCAATTGCTACTTCTTCTTCATCTGGAATGATTTCCTTAACTTTTTAATCTATGTTGTTTCTTTGTCATCTTCTACCTTTTGCTTCTTTGTAATCTCTTGTGCTAGCTCTATTCCTGCTCTCTTTTCTTTGCCCTCCACCAACTCTGTTCTAAAGTCTTCAAATGTATTTACCCTCTTGAATGCTCTATCAAACATCTCTTAGATAAAATCAAAATCTTTTAACTTTAAATCATTGAGCTTGTATCCTTCCATGTTCTTTAGGTAAGTACACATTATCTTTCTCTGTTGAGCTTTTGTTGGTGGTTTATTTCTTTTCTCTTCTGCTCTTTTAGCTGCAAAATGCTTTCTTCTTTTCTCTAAGAGTTGTTGAAATAATGTAGCCTTTTATTCAACAGACAACTCTTCTTGTTCTTGTGCTTGTAATCTTTCAGCCAATTGATGATCAACATCAATCTTTGCCTATATATCATCTCATGTTTCAATAAAGGCAATATTGGCTTCTTGTACTCTTTAAGCTTTCTCTCTTGCAAGTCTTTCTTCTTTATCAAATTCATCTTGTAATTTTAAAGAAACTTCTTCATCAAGCCTGATTAGATCTTTCTTCTTCATAGGCTCCACATGTTCTATCAATATTCCTTTACCTTTGTCCTATGATTGTTGTGAAGAAATTATTGTTGTTGTTGTAGATTTACCTAGCTCTTGAAAAACAATCCCTTTCACCTTGGGTTTTGAAGTTTTTAATGCTTCAAGTGCTTGAGCCAAAGTAATTTCTTTAGTAGTTATTGTAACAGTTGTTGCAGCAGTACTAACTTGAGCAGCATCAACACTTCTTCAACAACATTTTCAATTTAGTGCCCTACATCAAACACATCGCTCAACCATTTTAAAGCATCCACATCAAACAACTCTTTGTCAGCACATCATGACCACATACTAGGGTAATTTTTCTTTCATCTGCTCAATAACATTAATCTCCCCTGTTTTGGATGCATCCTATCCCCGTTTTCTTCTTCATCACCAGAGAAATTCACTCTATGCTGTCAAACCAACTTTGTATAAATCTCTTAAGCCTATGAATCTTGACCTATATCTTTTTCAAGCTTCTTGACCATCCCTTTTTCAAACTAGCAATCTCATTAGCTTGAGTGGTCTTTTGTCTTCTCCAAATCAAAGAAACCCTGTTTTGAAAGTGTACACAGTGCCATCAATTCATCAAGTTTAAGTCTATCCTCATCACTTCGAAGTGTGTTAACCTCGCATTGCTAGCATAAATCATTATAAATGTTTAAGATACATTCTCAAAACCAATTTTTGGAGCACTAGTATCCCCCATGGTTTCTTGGCACCTAAACACCAACCTAATAGTTCTTATGGAACTAGATTCATTTAGGTGTTACCTGGATCGGGTCTTAGTTATGTATACATTATCCTTCTCATGCTTCTAAGCTAGAAGCATTAGTGGCAGCCCTCACACAACCTGTCACCCAACTCCTTATAGGGACAGCCTCATTTGCAACATTGTCACTAAATTACTAGAACTGGTGTATCGTGAGTGTCCTTTCTTTTAGGCTTCCTTGGTTTTTGTGTCTTTTGAGGTTGAGTTGATGATTGAATAATGGTGGGTGTGTGATAAGGATCAGTTAGATTTGCTAAACCTTCACCCAGTTCTGATTGGTTTTGTACCATCATTGTTGGAAATAAAGGTGTTACTCTACCAGAAAAACCTTTGCCTATCCTTCTCATATTTCTAAATATCTTCTTAGTATGAGAGGGTGCAATATAAATTCTCTTATGATTTGGCAGCCCATCAAGTTGTTGATCCAAAAACATTTGTACAAACCTTGGATACATCAAAAATTTGCCAGACAAATTATCCAAGTTTCTAATCATACGTATTTAAAATTATAATTGAAAAGTGTTAAACTTCTGATTTGGTAGCCAAACAAATAATTCCCACATTGCCATATACTTACTAAACTCATTTCCAAATGCAGTAGTCTTTGAACTTAGACATTGTAGAATAGTATGAATCAAAAATTTCCATTGTGGGGAAAAGAATGGCTTATAGAAAGTTAGCTTTTGTGAAATTTTCTCATACCCCATCAGTGTAAGTTGTTCAAAGATGGTAGAATTTGGTAGACAATCAACACCTTCTGCATCTTCTAGTTGAAGATCTCTTCTAACAGTTGATTCAGTGATGATTATCTTCTTGCCATCTACTAGGGCATGCAACTGTACTTCCCCATTGATAGTTTTGGCCTTGACAGTAGACCAGAACTGTTCGATACAAAGAAATATATATTATTGGGGATTAACGGTTAGTGCATACTTTATAGGGTGTGCATTCAAAAAAATCCACAATTTGTTCAAACCCATCACTCTCTTCGGGTTTAGACAAAAATGTGACGATGTTATGAGTATCCGCAAACTTTAGATTCGCCATTTGTGTTGGGTTTTGATAATGGATGATAAAATTAAAGTAATGGTTTTGTAGTTAGAGAGTATTTTGAAATAATAAAATAGATTAAAGGATCGATTGAAAACCCTAATCAAAGTATTTATGAAAATCCTCAACAGCATTAACTTTCAACCATCAGGTAGTAAGTTATGCCCTAGTAGCATTAACTTGAGTCACAACATTAACTCCTAATTATCATTCTAAAAACAGCTTTTCCATCATCAATTAACCCATTTATTTGCTTTTCCTGTAAAATGTTAGTCCAAAAAAACCAAGAAAACACAAGCCATAGCAATTTTTACAATTATCACCAGTATTAATTATACCTAGCAGTTTAAGTATAACTAACCTTGTAACTCAGCTTATAAAGTATAAACCAGCAAGTAATAAAATTATAACTTAACGAGCAGAAACTTTTAATGACATGAATAACAGTACTGATCAAATATTGAAATCTACTTACATCAAAAACTTTTGTAAGCAAATCTGCAACATTCTTGTTAGTATGGATTTTGACCATTTGAATTAATTTCTTTTCATTGCAATCTCTAATAAAATGATGTTTGATCTCTAAATGCTTTGTTTTATTAATGAAAAACCCGATTTTTAATTATGTCAAATAGTACTAGATATGTCAATAAAGAATCTTGGTTTGCAAAAATTGTACCCATAATCAAGTAGTTGATTCTGAATCCAAATCACTTGTCCACAACAACTTGAAGCAGCCACATACTCGCTTCTATTATGGAATTTGCAACCACTATCTGTTTCTTGCACTGCCATGATATTAATCTACATCTAAGGAATTGACAACCTCCTGTTGTAAGGACTTTCCTATCCAAGCTTGCTCCAGGCATAATCACTATTAGTTGTATGCAACGCAAATAAAAAAGGAGAGAACTTTTGGGATACCAAAAGCCAATTTTGGGTTTGACCTTTTTAAGTACCTAAAAATCATTTTCACAACATGAAGATGTGAAACCTTAGGATTGACCTGGTATCTAGCACATGCACACACTACAAACATGATGTCAGGTCTTGAAGATGTAAGATACATCAATGAACTAATCATTGACCTATACATATGAACATCCACTTCTTTACCATCTTCATCCTTGAGAAGAGGCTTTTGAGTTTCCATTGGTGTGCTTGCAGTCTTGACTTCTATAAACCCAAATTTCTTTAAAATTTCAACAACATATTTATCTTGACTAATAAATATGCCATCCTTCTTTCGTTGCACTTGTAATCCCAAGAACAATGTAAGTTTCACCCCAAGAACTCATCTAAAATTTCTCAACGCATCAACTTCTCAAATGCAATGCATAGCTCCTTCTTTGTTGAACCAAAGATGATATCATCCACATAAACTTGGTACCAACAAAATAATCACTATGTACCCTTTTGATGAATAAGGTCTTTTCATTTACCCTCTTTGAAACCCATTGATCCTAAATAGATATTTTTGACAAGGTTTCAATAACCAAGCTCTAGGAGCTAGAATGTAAGTCTATACAGTGCTTTTCAACCTTGTATTACCTATATCAGGAAAGTCTAGATCTTCAAATCCTAGTGGTTGACATACATACACCTCTTCTTCAATCTTCCCATAGAGAAAAGCATTTTTTACATCCATTTGATACACCACAAAATCTTTAAATGAAGCATAAGCTAAAAATAGCCTAATTTGCTTTAATGTAATGTTGCAACAGGGCAAAACTTCATCATAGTCAATCCTTTCTTCTTATGTGTACCCTTGAGCAATCAATCTTGCTTTATTTCTTATCACAATTCCCCTTTCATCCTTTTTATTCCTAAAAACCCATTTAGAGCCAATAGCCCTTTTTCTATTTGGTAAATCCACTAATGTCCAAACTTCTTGTAACTTGAATTGTAGAAGCTCTTCCTGCATAGCCTCTATCCAGCTTGGATCCTTCAATGCATGAATTACCTTTTTGGGTTCTTCCTGTGATAAAAAGCAAGCAAACAAGCAGTTTTGAAGGTCTTTATGGTTTGTTCTTTGTTGAATAGTACTAATAAACCCATGTTCCTTCAAATTCTTTAACATCTTCTTGTTTTGTCTGATTGCAAATCTCCCAAACATTGATCAAGAGGATTGAATCTTTATGAATTCTTGTGTTGGAATATACTGGACTTTGATTGTAGTAATCCAATTCTTCATGTCAGCCACTACACCATCACTCTTCTCATCTCTTGAGAAGTCAAATATATAGCCTCTTCCTAAAGGCATGCATATTTAGATCAAATGGGAAGTTTAAAATGCTTATTTTTCTACAACCACTTTAACTTTCATTTGACTAGCATCATTAACAGTTTGAAGTTGCAACAGTAATAACATTGTTTAGTGTTAGTAACATTATCTTCCTTCTCTTGATCTTTACATTTACTATCTTTTCTTGGATCTTCATTAACCTTCTTTTCATCATTAGTTGAAGGTTTGAATCCATCATCATGAGAACTCTTTGGATCTTGGGAAAATGGTGGATCAACAATCCATAATGGTAGCAAAATGTAATCTTTGACAGGTTCTGTCTCCTTTCTAGCTTGACCTGCATTATCACTTGCTTTTGTACCTAGCAAACCATAGTCAGTGTACCTGCATACAATTGTCTCTAATTTATTGTGTCTAGTTATTGTATCAAATCAATAGCCAATCATGGTCCACTAACTAAAGCATTAGGTGAACCTCACTAAACCTAATATTCGAGTTTTTTTCCACTATCCTTGTTCTAATATTGAATACTCTAAAGGCTTTTCTATTCAAAGAGTATCCAACAAAGAAAACTTCATCAGCCTTACCATCAAATTTGCCTAAATGATCTATGGTATTGAGAATGGTAACAGGACCACCCAAATGGTCTCATAAAACTTAAAGTTGGTGTTCTACCATGAAAAAGTTCATATAGGTCTTGTTATGAGGCTTAACTACTAACACTCTATTTTGTTCACAAAGCAAGCAGTATTACTGCTTCTATCTTCTGCCCCCAAAAAAAAAAAAAGTAGATAGCAACTTTAAATCAGCTAGCAGAGTCCTAGCAGCCTCAATTATTGTCAAAAATTTTCCTCTCAGCAACTCTATTTTGTTTGAGGAGTATCTAGCTACACTAAAATTATCTAAAATAACCCTTCATATTTCACAAAACTAATTCATTTCTCTGTTTTTGAACTCAGTCCCGTTATCACGTCTAATCACCTTAACCTTATGATTTACTAGATTTTCTATCCCAGTTATAAAAGACTTAAGAATGCCACTATTCTCATCCTTAGTAGCTAGAAAAAAAACCCATGTAAACCTACTGTAATCATCTGTGACAACTAGGCAATACATTTTCTTCATAAGGCTTTTTACAAATGTTGGACCAAATAAATCCATATGTAACAAATGTTAAGGAAGACTGATTGAGATCTTTGTTTTATTGGACTTACAAGAGGCTCTGTGTTGCTTTCCCTTTTGACAAGCAACACATGTTTAATCATTTTCAAAAAGTTTGGAAGGTAAACCTCTTACAAGATTTCCCTTTACCAATTTATTCATGGTTTTAAAATTTAAGTGACCTAGCCTTCTATGCCAAAGTTTAGATTCATCAGATGTGGCTTTTGCAAAAAGGCAAGTTAAACCTCCTTTAGGAACAATATTCTTTAAATCAACACTATACATATTGTTCTTTCTAGGAACTTTAAGTAAAACTTGACTTTCATCAGTTAACTTAAAGTTTAGAGACTATTCTTTTTGTCACACATTTATGAGACACTAAAGAGGTTAAAATTTAACTCTCTTACAAAATACATATTCTTAAAATCTAAATTACCAGTTTTGATTGTACCTCTACCTGTGATTTTCCCTCCTTTAGGGTTACCTCCAAAGTCAACATATCCTCCATCTATCTCTTCATAGTCGGTAAGATATGACATGTTCCTTGTCATGTGCCTTGAGTATCCACTATCAATCACTCCTTGATCCTGTAAATCCATTTGTGGATTGCCCTGCACATTAGATAAGAAAATCAGCTTCTTTTGGGGACCCAATCCATCACTAACTTGGATCTGCCTTGTGCATCAACATAATCAAACTTATTTAGGGTGATTGATGCACTGTTGTGTTTAGAAACATGGTCTAAAACTTTATTTTTTGGTTTCCAAACCCAACAAGCTGAGGCCTTAACATCATTAACATTATTTTCCTTAACAGCATTAACTACTGGTTTTGGCCTAGCAGCATTGACTATTGCTTTTGGCTTAACAGCATTAACTACTGCTTTTGGCCTAACAGTATTAACATTTTTATCCTTAACAGTATTAACCCTTTGATTAAAATTACTGTTTTTAAATGCTGTATTCTTATGAATTGGCCTCTTAACAGTTGAATGTGTTGTTTTTTTGTGGGCAGCATTAACTTGTCTAGCAGTATTAACTGATACTAAACCAGACTTCATTAGTATTGCTCTTGGAACTATGTTCTTTTTAGCACATGGGTGAGTCTTTAAACCAAAGTTTTGATGATTCACCCTTTGAGCATTGTTCCAAATAGGTTTTATATTTTGAAACTATTTTTGATTCACCTTTTTACAATCTACCTGCAAGTGATCAAAACTTCCACAAACATAACAAGCTTTATTAAACATCTCAAAATTACTTCCTAATCTTTGAGACATCATATTATTCCAGTTTATTTGATTGCCTATAGGAGTATGAATGTTTTGCATATTTTGCTCAACATGATTGACAATTTTCTTAGCAGTCTTTTCTTGCTGTTTAGGTTTGACAAACTCTATCTTAGCAAAACTAGGCTTAAATGTTTTATTTTTAATCATAGCCTGAGGCACATCATCTTCCTCATTATCAGACACCCAATCCTTAATAATTAGAGCACCATTATTCTTCCTAATTGCTTTAAGCTTTGCTTCACTAGCCTTAGCTTCACTGTTCTCAACTACAGGCTTAATAACTATAGGCTCAATTGTAAACTCTTCTAAACTAGAGAATGACAAATCAGGTTTTGGAGGCATAAAGTTTCCTGTATATGGAGGTGGAACAACATTATACCCTAAACCTGTTTTACACTTATCAACTATCTAACAGTCTATTAGTTTGCTTAAGTTTTTAGATGAATTCTCAAAATTTTCTATTGTTAGCTGAATTTCATCTTTTTGTTTTTGAGCCAGTTCCAACTTCCTTCTATGCTCTGTAATGGCTACTTCTCTTAAATGAATCTCACGTTTTAAGACCTTGATATCTTCCTCATAAACAGACTTATTTTTCTTATAAACTAGAAGTCTTGATTCTACAAACTCTAAACCTGTTTTATAAGCAATAACATTTAACTTAGATGTCCTTAAGTCTTTTAATAGTTGTTCATTTTGTTCTTTAAGAATTTTAACATTTTCCAAACAAGATGATGAATAGTTTGAAATAGTAGATACCTCAGAGTTAGAACTTGTAGAAGAGTAAGCCATGAGTGCAAAGTTAGTTGGACCTTCTTCTGCTTGATCACTACAATCATAAATAGAACCATCACAAGACACCAAAGCATTAGAAGTAGTTGTCTCCACTGGCATAGCCCTTCTTGTGTTCTCCCTATTCATATTTTCTTGGTTCCTTAGAGCCCTGCACTCCCTTGTAAAGTGTCCCCTTTTATGGCAGTTGTAACACTCTACCTTGGACTTATCAAACCTAATAGTCTCAGTACCATTCATAGAAAACATCCTTCCAGTGTTCTTTAAGAATCTCTTTGCCCTCATTGTTAGCATAGCCATCTGCCACCTTAAATCTATCCCTTCTAAATCATTAGGATGAATTTGTTTCAAGTCCTTATTGCTAAGTTGTGGACTGTTTGGTTGACTTATAAAGATAGCACAAATGATAGCATCACTCAAGTTATCAATTATTGTTGAATTAACAGCACTAGCTTAAGTGCTAGCAGTTGTAGCACCATGAGCAGTATTAACTGCTCCATTTGTACTGTTGTTTACGGACACAAAAGCCACGTTTTATATGTTTGTGCTTAAGCTTGATGTCCCTTTGACCTCTGGTTCATAGATCTTTGGGTTGTTGTAAATATCATCCACGCTTAATGTATCTATCTTAGGCTTGTTCCTCCATATAATGGTATGTGTGTTCCATTCTGGTGACAGGCTTCTTAAGAAATTCTGATTCACATCTTCATGTG
>BQNB010010845.1:27194-77087 GCA_026074375.1 Tanacetum coccineum | reverse complement strand
AAGACATTAATTTATTTGTCACCAATAATAATAATAAAATCTTTAGAGGATTTAGGAATAAGGGAGCGAAAAGTAGCTATGCATTCACAATTAGCATTTATGAGTAGTGTTAGCATCTTAACTTGTATTTAACAATGATTTCGTTTTTAAGCTTAGTTTGGGGCAGGTGAAAAATCGAGGACGATGAATTTATCCTTTTTAGTGTTTCTTGTTCTGTGAAGTTATGAATAAATGCATAAAAATGGTAAAATAGGGTGCTTTTCAAAATTGGTAAATTCTTAATCCCTTTAGATGAACACTTAGCTAGTTTTCGAGGTAATTAGTCTAAGGGGTTGAAATTTTTGGTTCTCTAAGTTTATGTTTATGGCATTGCGTGAGGACACGGCAATAGCCTAGTATGGAGGATTTTGGTATGTGCTTAAATACACATACCTTTTACCTAATAAAACAAGCTAAAAAGACCAATAATGACCAATAAATACAGAAAAATGCATTGTATTCGTTTGTATTGTGAATTGTGTCTTGCAGGTAACGGATATTGCACAAAAGGACAAAAACAATGCAAAACGGACAAAACCAAGCACGAGAATGGAAAGAGTACGAGAAATCAAAGCCGAAGGCGTATACATCCTTAATGGGCCAACCTGTACCCAATTTATTGGGCCGGGTCAGCCCACTAAGTGTTATACTTATAAAACCTTAAGCCTTTTATTTAAAGTCCAAAATCCATATCCATTAATCAATATCCTGGCCCAAATACCAAATTAAAGCCCAATCCCAATACCCGTCCAAGAATTTAAAAACGAATTGGTCAAATTACTATTCATTATCCCTTTCCTTCCCTCTCTTTCACCTCAACAACAAACCAGGGTAAAATCAATTCACCCAATCACTCGCTCTCAATCCCTTCTAGAAGCTTGACATCACCCTATTTAGCCAAGCTAGCAATCCCGAGGCCAATGATTGGTGGATTAGACGTGGCATCAAATCAAGGGTCAAGATCATATTGCGTGGAGAATAATCAAGACTAAAGGGCCAGGATTGGTTGATGAGGAGCGTCCTAGGGTTCTGGATCCTTCCCCTCATCACTATATAAGGAGGCCTCCCCACACACTTGAAAATGCCATGTTTTTAGCTTATTTCTAGTATTTAGTAGCTTATTTTGTAACGTTTGCTTATTGTTTTCCTTTAAATGTATTTCAGAAGCTTGTAACTCCTTTAAGATTAATAAAATTGAGTTTCATTTTAATTTTGCTTTGATTCCTGTTTTACTTTTAAGCAAATTATGGTTTAAATGTTTGTTGATATGACTTAATAAGCCTCAATAAGCTCCTTGTACATCATAAGCTAGCTTGTACTCAGTTAAGCCCTTAAAGCTTAAATAAGTCAGTATTTCACCTTAATTCCACCCACAAATTACCTCAGCTTTTTATATGGATGATAAGCCAATATTAGACGGGCTCATGACAATACCAGCTTATCTAGTGATAACTAGAGCATGTCGATCATCTTTTAAAGCTTAATCATCCTGTATTAGGCAAAGGATCAATGAGTGTTCACTTTCTCATTTTAGCTTATTATCTGCCTTTTTCTCTTATTACTGCTTATTGCTACTATTACTGCTTTATAACTATAGCTTATTATTGCTTACTTGCTTGCATTTTGATTAAGATCTCATTTAGTTTAAGTTTTTTCATTAAAACTTGCCTAGTTTAAACATTTTATAGCATTTTACTCTACGCTTATTATTTACTGGCTTATTTGTGGTTGTTAATTGCTCTATCATACTTAATATACAAATTTCATCATCTGTTTTCACAAACCTCGACCTATTTCAATCTAAATTAGCTTAAAAATGGTAAAACGGATTTTAAAGGGGTGTTTGGCACAAGCAGTGGTAACTACAGTTACCACTGCTTGAGCTTGTTTTGTCATTTAAACCAAGTTTATTAAGCTCTATTTAGGTCTTTTAATAAGTTTTTATAGTTTGCCTTTTAGTTTTAAGGGCTTGTCTTCTAGATCTTAGAATCTGTGGTGTTTTTACTTATTCAAACTGATTATATTTAGGATTTGCTTATAAGTTGCTTTTAAGGTTTAGATTTTGCTCTATTAAGGTTCATTATGCATTAGATTGATAAGAGCTTTCCATTGGTGGTTTAGACATAATCTTTCTTTTAAGTTTTTAGTTAAATTTCCTGTTTAGGCAGTTTTTGATCTTAATATTAAGCTAGTATAAGGTTGTTTTAAGTTCTGAATTTGCTTGCACAAGCTTATTGGGATACCTTCTTAATCTGTTTAAGCTTAATTCAGAATTTAATCTTCATTTGCTGGCTTATTTCTAGGCCTGAAAGTAGCTTCTTTGTCTTTTATAAAAACTTAAAAAAGCCAAAAACAAGTAGTTTAAACTGTCAATTTCATTTTAACTTTTCAAACTTATTTCTTATCCATTTTGCTTAAAATCAGCTTTTATGTATTCTATGGTCATAAATCTTAATCTGTTTTTGGTTTTTAGCTTTTCACTAAAGCTTATTTGGCCTAAATTCTAGCTTAAAAAGTAGTGGTTAAGTTTTTTTTAGTCTGTTTTAAGTGCCTATCTGTCTTATTGCTTTTAAGTGTTTTTAGCTTATTCTTTGTTGCTAATTTCTAGGTTTTAGAGCTTATTTAGTCTAGTAGTTCAGTTGTTTCTAGCTTATTTAGTTTTCTTTAGCTCATTTAGTTTAAAAAAAGCCCAAACAGTTTTAGCTTATAGCCTAACAGTTTTAAGCTAAACTGTCAGTTTTAGATTAAGCTTTTTCTAGCTTATTTTTTAGTTTCATAAAAAGTTGTTTTTTTAAAAGTTGCTTATTTTTATATTAAAAAGCTTTTTCAAAAAGAAGTTTAGCAAAATAAAAATGGAAAGTTGTTGGGAGTATTGGGAGGACTCAAACTCGAGACCTCTACCATAACAACCCAACACCTTAACCATTGCACCCTTGGGTCTTTTCTGTTAGACCCTTGGGCCATTTGGTTTATAAGGCCACTTTTAGTTTTAGCTTTCAGCCCTTTAGGGCTTATTAGCAGCTTATTCAAATAAGCTGTTGATCCAGTTTTATTTTTCTTAAGTTTTAAATTGTCCAAAGTATTTTTAGTAATTTTTCCAGATTTTTATAAATTAGTTTAGTATTTTTTATTAATTTTTTAGATTAAACCTGATTTTAATTCATAATAAATAAAATAAAAGTCAAAAAAATATAATTCTTTTTTCTAAAATTATTTTTAATCATTTAGGATTTCTAAAAATTAAATTTACGTTGTTAGGGTTAAAATTTGATAACTTAGGTTTTTAAGTCCCGTTTTAGAATTCCCGTTAACGTTTTTAGCCTAAATCCTTAATTGCTTTAATTGTTTGCTTGCCTTTGATTGTTTTTGCGTTTCATAAGTAGAAATAGAATTAAAAACCCAAATGATTGATTATTCAAATCACGCGATCACGAACTTAACCGATTCTCAATTCACGCTTCGTCGGGGATACGACTAGGAAGAATTCGTCCATCACGTTTTCCAAAGTATTTTCATTTCTTAACGAATACTGTACTTCTTATATTTTTTGATAATGTAATTATTATATATATATCTATATATATATATATATATATATATATATATATATATATATATATATATAGAACGTTAAATATGAGAACCTTCATGGTATAGACAAAGAGTTTGAGAATCGTCTTGATGAAACTCTCTACTTTAGGAGGAGGGGTTGGTTACTACGCATTAGAGACTTAGGAGAATTGACCAAGCACGAGTCACACAAACCTAACTATTTCATCTACCCTGGAATCGGATAAGATCTATCATAATCTTAAGCAGTTACCCCAATGGCCTGTTATGGAAGAAGGCATCACCACCTACGTCAGCAAGTGCTTGATGTGTTTAAAGATGAGGAACGATCATCCAAAGCCATCCGGTTTACTGGTACAACCAGAAATACCCTATTGGAAATGGGAAAACACAACCATGGATTTTATCCCAAGGCTACCAAGAACAACAAGCAGTTACGACACGATTTGGGTAATCGTGATCACCAAAAAGAGTTATGCTACTGTGAGACGCAAACCCTAAGAATTTCATGTTAAAGGAATCCCCGTGGAAATGAGTGATACGTTTTAGCAAATGGGGAAAGCTGAACCCTAGATAGATTGAACTTTTAAGGTTCCACCTAAAGTAGGAACCATCGCCTATCGACTTAAACCCCCGAAGCAACTAAGCAGAGTCCATAGTACCTTTCACGTGCCAAGCCGGAAGAAATGCTTATCCGGCGAAACTCTTGCCATTCAGTTGGATGAAATCCAAATTGACGACACACTCCACCCCATCAAAGAACCTGTCGAAATCATGAATCATGAGGTTAAGCGTCTGAAATGGAGTCGCACTCTAAATGTCAAGGTACGCTAGAGCTTTAGGAGAGGTCCTGTGTATACGTAGGAATGTGAAGAAGTACCCGCTTCTTTTCCTAATTTCTTCATCGGTGGCAGATGCTACGTCCTAAGCTTTGAGGACAAAGCTTCTTTAACGGGGAAAGAATGTGACACCCCGAGAATTTCCGATCAATAATTTAGCCGTTTTCGTTTAGTAATTTGAATTTTTAAAAGTTTTGATTAACTTTTACGTTTAACCGGGAAGTTTTCTCGCTTTCATATGAGAATCATCGCCGGGAGCGAGCCGGGACACCTATCGTTGTAGTATTTTGGCAATAGCCACGTTTTTATATTTTAGGGAAATATTTAAAATTTCATAATTTTTGATGATACCGTTATTCGTTTCGTTATTTGCGTGAACCGTGTTTCGTTTAAAAGTGAGTATGCATAGAAGGCTTAGAAATTAAATCATGAAAGAATCACTAGCACCTTAAAATATTAAAAAATCATTTGGTCCCCCCCCCCCCCTTGCTAGCTCACGTCCAAACAACACCCCTTGATAAACTTTGAATGCCAATTTGAAATTCAAATACAATAAGACAAGTGCCAACTATCATTTTTGTCCTAGCTTGAATTTGATTGGGAGATCATTTTGGACCCCTCTCTTTCTCTTGTCTTATTCCATGCACACACACAAACACACTTTTAGTGTGTGAAGTAAACTTTGCATATAAATACCATGTTACTTCCATTCTTCTCTTTTCATATCAAATACACACTTAGCATTGAGTTTTCTTTTCTTTCTTGCTCTTCCTAGTCCACGAAAATACATACACACATATATAAATTCATAACTTTTCATCTTTGATCAAAAACTCTTGAAGATTTGTTGAAGGTTTGATCATTTGTATCATTCGGGTATAAGTTAAACAACGTTTGGGTTGTTCTAGTCATCAATCATTCTTCTAAACCTTCAATTTTATAAGTCTTCAAATCTTTTCATAACGTGTATGTTCATAATCATCTTGATACATACATACTAGTTGTACAACTTATTTTGTAAAAACAAAGATTTTAAAACTATAAAAACCTTAAAAGGTTATGCTTATGGTTCGAAAATAATAACAAGAAATATAAGGAAAGTATAGTTTTGTGATCGTGGTTATTTTTGTATAATAAAAATGGTAGCTTATAGCTTATTATGTTCGACTTATGTTAATAAGCTTTTGGAAAAGCTTATTTTATGATTCTGATTTTAATGGGCTTATTGTTTGGTTCGGACCAACTAGAAAAGAAAGGAGAAGTATTTGTTTAGCTTATTTTGTTTCGGCTTATATATATAAGTTTACTTTCTAGCTTATTTCGAAAGGACAAATGGCGAACTTATTCGGCTTAATAAATAAGCCCGAATATGGTTTGCTTGGGCTTCTAGCCGCGTCCCACATCCAAAGCCCGACACCACAAGTTTATTCTTGAGCTTATGTGGTTCGACTTATGTTGTTTTGGCTTATTAAGAGCTTATGATAGCTTATTGATGAACCAATGACTTATTTAATACTTTTTGCTTATCGGACTAGTTATAAAGAGTTTTTATTGATCGAACTTGTGAAATGTAAATTGAAAGTGAGTTTTTATTAAAGTCTATGACTTTGGAAAACATGTAAACACGAACGGGTCATGCTGAAATTTTGTAAGAATTATATACTTAGATTAAATTGTGAAAATATATTTTTATAAAACTTTTCCGAAAAACATATTATTTATAAACGATAAATAATATATACTTAACTTATATAAATACATTAAAATACATATTTATGTTTTCTACATACATATTTAATTTAAATACCGACAGTTAAGCGTGCTCATGTGAGAGAAGCACTAGCATGGGTGACCTACCGGGAAGTGTGTAAATTAAAGATATAAAAACATTATTATCAAAAGGGTTTAAATCATTATTTTGGATTATTGGGTAAAGTGCCGAACGTTATTAAATGACATTATATATATATATATATATATACCTTCGACCACAAAACCGATCACTAACGTTTTAATTATAAGGACATTTACAAAAGTATTTTTACATAAACAATTGTACAATATCCATATTTTTCTATCCTTCCAATTCTAAGTCAAAACCTATATTCTCTTAGGTTGCATCCGTGTACCGTCTCTCATTTCCGTGTGATCATATTTCTAGACGTTTACTCTTTCATTTCACCGACTCGAGGTGAGTTCATAGCCCCACTCTTTTACTCGTTTTGAATAAATGTTTTATACTTGGGGTGAGAAACATTGATTGTTTTTAAAATTGGACACAAGAACTATACGTGAGATTTCCCTATTTACGTGTTGCCTAAGTAGCATTTAGACCTCAATTGCCCGAACTATCATGAACTGTCAATTTCTTGACCGGAGGACCGGTTGAGGGAGCGCGAGTGAATAAATAGATCTATTGGGACTAATTATCCCTATCCGGGTGAGTAGCGCTCACTACCCACGGGGCTCCCGATTAAACGGATATATGTCATGTCGAAACTGGTTAGGTGGTCTTTGGTCGGACACCTGTAAGGGCAAGCAAATACTTATAGCAATGTACATGCTATCTTTCGTTATTAGCTTCAGTGTCATGAGCTTAGTGCAACGTAAATGCCTTTTTATGTGAAGTTGTATCTGTTATAACTGTCGCATACGTTTTGATAAACTTGTGGTCCACACTAATTACGTTTGAACTAAACCTATGAATTCACCAACTTTATGTTGACGTTTTAAGCATGTTTTTCAGGTGCTTAGCTTTGGACTTCTCTGATGTGCTATGTGGAGTCTGTGTGCAAAATGATATCATCTTTCAAGACTTTATTATCATTCATACTCGATGTCTTTTGAAAACTTAATTATGCTTCCGCAACGTTTTAAATTTTATTTTAAATCTTGTAAGACTTATTCATTTTTAATAAATACAACGAGTTATGATTTTCAAAACGTCCATTTAGTGGTCGTTCTTTGTATCTTGTGTGAGGTATATTATGACGTCACGCCCCCGGACACGTATTTCGTCCAGGCCCCATTTGGGGGTGTGACATTGGCTACCCATTTTTTAACGGGAACCGATGTATTAACAGTGTTTCTACTATTAACAACATTCAGAGTCATCTTAATAGGAGACCAAACAACATTTTGTTGCAGTTCGCCACTTTTGCCACATACGACTAGTTCTTATTTTATTCTTCATGTATTTTCTAAGTGAATTGTCTCGCAGAATTACCGAAATTGACTTAAAAGCACTAGGGACCTTATTTTTGACACTTACGGGAGTAACTGCAGCAATCTTAGTTCTGGAAACTACGGGAGTAGTGTCTAAGGACTTAGATTGTGTAGTCTGAACAGAAAACCTAGTCTTTGAAACTACGTGAGTAGTATCTTCAAACGTAGATTTTGATTTTCTAGGAGTAGTGAATAAGGCCCTTCTAACTTTCGAATGCACATTCAATTTATATTTCGCAAGACATTTATCATGACATGGAATAAGCATATTTTTAGCACACGAAACACACAATACATCCTTCGCTTTAAGAGCGTTTTGAACATCAACATTTGTTACAATCTTTTTGTCTGAAACAATATTCTTAGACGTAACATATGTCTTTTTATATTTCTTAACAAAAACTTCTACTTTCTCTGATGATTTCTTAGCATTGGATAAGACACTATTCTTCAATGGTGAATCTCTATTCAATGGTCTTCTAACACTAGAAGCAGCACTCAATCATGTAGAAGGTAAAATACTCTTAGCTCTTTTTGTATTTGTTTCATGTTGCTTAGTGACTTTATACATTCCCGGTGCTATGACATTTTGGTTTGTTTCAACCTCTTTCTTTTTGTTAGGTGAAGTATGTAAAGTGACTGTTTTTGACAAAACATGTTTCTCTTCTGTTTTAGGAGCAATGGTTGTCTTGTGAAAAACTTTTTTATTTAGCGGTGTAACACAAAGAAGTTGATTAGAAACATTGGTTTTGCCAAACTTAGTGTTCACATACTTACCTTTTTCAGCATTTCTTAGTTTTGTTTTTAACTCGGTTATTGTCATCAAAAGATCTTGATTATGTGTACGTACATCAGTGTATGCATAGGTCTTTTCATTAACATGCTTAATCAATTGATTTATTTCCCTTGATTTTAAGTCCGTGTCTTTTTTATTGAATCGAAAAGTTTTTGATATTCTGATTTGACATTTTCTCGTTCTTTTATCAAAGATTGTACTTGAAATTCAAAGACACGTTCTCACTCTCAAGCTTTTCCATCTTTGATATCCAAGAGGTTTCGCAAACATTTTTCAAAGAAGATTCACATTTTTGTCTTTCCTTTTCATGCTGTAAGTGTAATTCAAAATCAAGACTTTGTTTTTGACATCTTTGAACATAATTTTCAAGAATGTTTATTCGTTTTTTTATTCCCTCTTGGATTTCAATGGATTCCCTCTGAATTTTCTCAACTTCATCTTGCACATTATTGTTTACACACTCATGACTCAACAACACACAACATTCGATTTCATGCTTGAGTTTTGTTTCCAAGAGTTAATCTTTCAAAAGTTTATTCTGTTTCCATGTTTCACTAAGATCATTTTCTGTTGAGTTAAAAACATCTTTCATTTCTTTTGTATCTTTTAAAAATCATTTCTGAAAGATTTAAAAACTCAAATGCAACTTATGAAGAATTGGTTTTACTTCTTGTTGACAAAATTTGGTTAATTGTATGTCTTCTGAAGAAGTATAGAAAATGCTTTCACGTTTAGAATTTGTTTGTAATAATGCAAACAACTTTTAAAATTCATTTTCCATTTTATTCAAATCCAGTTTCATTGGATTTGCACTTGGCATTGGTGCCACAGTTGCTTTTGTCTAAAAGATGAAGACAGAGAACTTGCATTTGAAGAATTTTCAGAAGATATAAAAGAAGATGAGAAATATTTATGTTCAACAGAAAATTCCTTTTGTGGAACAAAATCTTCGTAAAGAGCATTTAACTTTTTGTAATCAATTGTCCAAACATTTTGTTTTCTCTCAATAGCAATTGGATCTTGTGAGTTCTTTTTCATTTTTATTTGACTCTTGGCTGCATTATCAAGTATGTCCTCAGTATCTCTAACATTCACATGAATTTTTGAATCATCAAGGCAAGAAGCATCATATAATTTATGGTATCTTTCCATAGTAAGTGGTATTTGTTAAAATTGTGTGTTCAACACTCCCTTCCTCAAATAATTTTAAAAAATTGTGGTATCAATTTTTCTCAAAATGTCATATTTATGTAGATCAATTTTTGAGGGGGGGCTTTTTAAACCAAAAGCCTTTTAATGTATTTTGGGTACATCTCATAAATGTCAATTTTATGTATCCAAAAATATTCAAGTGAAATTAAAATGTAATATATCAAATGTCAAGTCATTATATATATATATATATGCGTATAAATTCATTTAAGGCCTTACTGGTCTGGTTCAGATTTTAATCATATAAAGGTTCAAAAAGAATTTACCCGGTTCAAATAAGAAAGGTTAAAAAGGGAAGTAAGGTATCGACAGATTTGTAATTTTGTGCTCTTTCCAATGGAGTTCTCGGGGAATTTTTACGACTTCGTTTGAATCTCAAAAAACGTGAAAACGTTGTCGAAACTCATCTAAAAATCACCGTTTTTGCTTTGTTTTTAATCCTTTGTACCTGCAAAACATAAAAACACATACCAAGCATATTTGCAATATAATTTCACATATTTTATGTTTTTAGTCCGTTTTATAGTATTTTCTGGGGCAAAAATGATGTGTGTTTAAGCACACATCAGTTAGCCTTATTTTTATATAAGTCGAACAAGAATGTTATCGGTCGTCTTAGTCGTAATTAGTCTTGTTATTTAATAAGATAGTCGGGAATAACGGGCTTGGACTTTAAGCTAATATTGTCTATATTTGGGGCTAAAGCCCAACACAAGTCAAGCCCGGCCCAAGAAGAAAGTCCACACGCCAAGTAGGGTTATGAGACTATAAATAGAACCGTATTGGTTGTCATTTTGTTTCACCTAGCAATCATACCACTCTCTTTCTCTTTCTAGCTTTCTCTCTCTAAACCTTTCTTTCTCTTTTTCTCTTATTTGATTCGTCTCATTTAAGTGCTTATTGGTATAGCTTATTATTTGTGTTTGGATCTTAGTTATTTGGGATAACAGTCTGAATTCCCTATTTCTCACTTAATGAAATAACATCATTTCCCTTTCCTCTCCAAATTACTTTCGCATTTGACATGGTATCAGAGTCTTGAACTCGATTATGTTACTACAACCTAACCGTTTTTAACGGCATAACTGTTCTTGGATCGTCTTCTTGTTATTGTGTCTTCTTAATTCAATTCATAGTTTTAGCAAGTCATCAATGGCGATTCTGAACATAAACCCTAATATTGCTAATACCACAATTCCCCTAAATAACTCTAATTTCAATCAAAATATTGCTAATAACAATCAAGAATCAGGTTTACAAAACATGGCGAATGATCCGTTGTATATTGCAAGTTCTGATAATCCTGGCATGATGTTGACTAATACGCCTTTCAATGGTGGTAAATTTCTTGGTTGGATTCGAACGATTAAGATGGTGTTGGGAGCTAAGTTTAATCTAGGGTTCGTAGATGGATCATCACCAAAACCAGCTGTTATTGATAACAATTATCAAAGGTGGATTAGGTGTTATTACAAGGTGACTAGTTGAATTTTGAATTCAATGATTGATGAGTTGTCTCATTTTTTCCTTTATGCTCAATTTGCTTTTCATCTTTGGAAGGAGTTATAAGAAAGATATAGTCAAAGTAATGGTCCTCTTATCTACTACATTAAAAGGAAGTTAAGAAAATTACCTAAAGGTAGTCTTACTGTTGCAACATACTTTAATAAATTAAAGAGATTTGAGATGAATTGCACAGTTTGAATGGTATTCCTCTTTATTCGTGTGAAAAATGAGGGACTGTACTTTTGGAATCACTGAAAAGCTTTTGGAAACTGATAGTAGATCCAAATTGATGCAATTTTTGATGAAGTTGAATGATGAGTTTGAATCAGTAAGAAATCAAATTTTTTCAATGGTTCCTTTACCTAATATCAATAAGGCTTACTACATTGTTCAACAAGTAGAGAAGCAAAAACAAGTAACACATCAGGTGAATGATCCAACTGCATTGTTTGCAAATTTTGACAAGAAGAATGGTCAAGGATCAAGTTCTAAAAGAGAAGTTAGAGAAAACAAGGTTGAAAACAGAGGAGAAAAGAAGGTTTGTGGTTTTTGTCATCAAGAAGGTCATTTGTTTAAGCAATGTTTTAAAAGAATTGGGTATCCTGATGGGTACAAAGGCAAGAAAGGTAAGAAATAGGGAGTAAAAATAGCAACTTAGTTGTCTACTGATTTGATCAATACTTGCAGAGGGACACACCATTTCAGATGGACGATGAGAATAAAGTTACTGGTGTTAAGATGGACTTAGATCTAAAGTTATTCAATGTATTTTGTCAAGAAATGATGAAGTTGACCAAAGGCAAAAGAATTGATTGCAATATCAATAAGGCTAGTACTTCTAAGCCTCATGCACGCATATTTCTTTCTAGCAGAGATATTCAGACTGGTTTATCTTTCCATGCCTCAATAAAGTTCTAGATTGATAGTGGTGGCCTCAATATTAAAATAGAGTGGGTGGTTGACACTAGGACTTCAGATCATATGTGTCTATATTTACACCTATTTCAGTGCATTAGGATACTTAAGGAGCCCATTAAGATTAAATTACCTAATGGTACTTGCAAATAGGTCACTAAAATGGGTAAAATAAAAATAAATGATAGCCTTACTTTGACTAATGTCTTATATGTGTCTGGCTTCAAATTCAACCTATTGTTTGTAGGCAAACTTCTTAACACTCAGCATCTTATAGCCATTTTCTTTCCCACTTGGTTAGTGTTTCAGGACCCTTCAACTAGACAAGTTCTAGTTGCTGGTGAAGGGTTCCACAATCTCTACATTTACAAACCTTCTTCACCAAAACCTACACATAATTCATTTCCTGTTTTGTCCTCTTTTGTCAATAAAGTTGTTCATAACAAGTCTAATGATGTAACAGTTGATTTGTTTCATTTTAGGCTTCGACATACTTATGTTTCTAAACTGATTCATGTGCATGATTGTAAGAATGTACATGTTTCTCATTTTTTGTAATACATGCATGCTTGCCAAACATCACATGCTTCCTTTTCCCATAAGCCAAACAAGGTCAAAAGTGCTAGTAGAACTCATTCATGTTTATTTTTGGGGTCCTTATAAAACCTCAGCTCTTAATGGTGCTCATTACTTCCTTACAATAGTGGATGACAACACTAGATGTACTTGGACATACTTGATACACATAAAGAATCAAATACATGATACTTTGTCCTGTTTTTTTCTATACAAGAAACCATTACAATGCCAAAACTAAGTTTATAAGGTCTGATAATGGGACTAAGATAGTGAATAAAGCATGTTTGGCTCTTTTTATTTCATTGGGAATTGTGCATCTAAAATAGTTTATACTCCTCAACAAAATGAAGTAGTTGAGAGAAAGCATATACATTTATTAGGGGGTCGTTTGGTACTTAGGTTTTGGTATATAAGGCTAAAGGTAGTGGCTGTGAGGGTGCCCGGTGAGGTGGGGCCTCACACGCCAAACCCCAAAACACTTCAACATATTCACTCGCCACCAAGAAGAAAAAAAAGAAGGCAAGGTGAGCCACTTACATTTCGTGAACCGTGCAAAGTATTAGGCCCTCCAAATTGACCGTTTCATTTAATTAAAAAAAAATTCAAACTATTCCCATTTTACCAAATATAAATACCCACTTCTTCTCACTTTTTTAAACACGTCTTCAATTTTATACATTCTCAATCTTTACTCAAACAACATATATTTAATATCTCAAAAGTAAAATGAACTCCGAAGATATTATGTTCACCAACACAAAAGAAGAAGAAGAAGTTGTTAGCCAGAACGTTAATTTTCTTACAAGAGCGATGTCGTTGATCAGGAATAGACGACGGGCAAATTGACCGACGAGAAGCATCGTACATCGAGATCGTTATGGTGCTCCTGGCCGTTTAGTCACCGCCTTTTTTAGTGAGCACCCGATATATAATGAATATAGGTTCCGGAAGACGTTCCGAATGAGTCGCACCCTTTTCAACCGTATAGTTCATGAGGTAACTAATCATTCTTTGTTCTTTCGTGATAATATTGATTGTACCGGAA
Organism: Tanacetum coccineum; assembly: GCA_026074375.1. Taxonomy (NCBI): domain Eukaryota; kingdom Viridiplantae; phylum Streptophyta; class Magnoliopsida; order Asterales; family Asteraceae; genus Tanacetum; species Tanacetum coccineum. Next base: position 63,361 of record BQNB010010845.1, on the reverse strand, counting down.
AAGAAGGAATATCCCCATTGATGAAGTGCACCTCTGTAATTCGTCAATTGGCATACGACATTGTTCCTGATTTTCTAGACGAGTATCTACAAATAAGTACAAAAAGTTCACGTTTATCTCTTGATCATTTTTGTACTTCTGTTATGGAAATATTTGGACCAGAGTATTTGAGGAAACCCACCATGACTGATGTTTTAAAGCTTTATCGGCATCACGAAGAAAAGCACGGGTTTCCGGGAATGTTAGGAAGCCTTGATTGCACTGATTGGGAGTGGTTTGGTTGTCCGTACGGATTCAAAGCGCAATATGTTAGACGTGATCATGGTTCAAATCCGTTCATTTTGTTAGAAGCTGTTGCGTCACAAGATTTATGGATATGGCATGCTTTCTTTGGTGTTTCTGGGTCGAACAACGACATCAACGTTTTGCATCAATCACCTTTGTTTAACGATCTCAAAACGGGAAGAGCACCAGAGATTCCGTTTGTGGCAAACGGCGTAACTTACCCATGGGGATACTATTTAGTTGACGGGATATATCCGGAATTGCTGACATTCGCTAAGACGATTCCAGAACCATCTGATGATGACCATAAGCGAATTTTGTATAAGCAAAAGCAGGAAGCGGCAAGGAAAGATGTGGAACGAGCGTTTGGTGTTCTGAAGAAGAAATGGGCTATACTAGCCAATCCCGCACGACCGATGAAAAAGGAAAGAATAATGAATATGATGTATACATGCATCATATTACATAATATGATTCGTAAAGATAAAGGAAAAGCGATATCTCCCGATTGGTACCCGGAGGAAGCACATCAACCGGAAGACCCCGAACGATCCGATGAACAACGTCGAGCAATTATGAGACACATCAGGTCGGCACAAGCGCATCAAAACCTTCGTGCCGATTTGGTTGAACACTTGTCTCGTAATGCTTAGTTTCAATTTTAATTATAATATTCGAAGTCTATGTATTGTCTTTAATTATGAATAAAAGTCTTCAATTTATGAATAAAAGTTTTTTGTTTCGTACGGTTTACGTTTTTAATGTAAAATTAAATAAAAAAATAGGTTTGAAAGGTGAGCCAAGGTGACCAAAACACTTGACAGGTGAGGTGAGGTGAGAGGAGAGAGAAAGCTGAGGTGGAGCTGATGTGGCAAGGTGAGCCAAGGTGACCATTACCTCTAGCCTAAGATTGGGCTCATGCCTAAAACATGTTGTTTGATAAATAAGTGTAGCCAAATATTCGGTACTGGTTCCTCTAAAATGAATCCATATCCCCCTAGTGGGTTTTGACAAAATGTTATGCATTTATTACCTCTAGATAATTCTCAGCCACAAATGTATTGCATTTACTTGTTTCATTATTTTTTTAATATTTAACATTGATTTCAAGTTTAATAATGTATTATATAATAATATAAAACTATTTTATTTTATTATATTTTATATTTTTTTTTTTCTTCCAACATCAAGTCAAAAATCTAAATCCAAAATCATAATTCCCAAATACTAATCCTACTTCCACGTAAAACCATTACACACCAAACGGCCCTGGGATACTACAATGGAAATTAAGTACATGCCAATCTACCAAATAATTTTTAGGGAGATTGTAACTGCCACTTACTTGATTAATAAAATGCTCATGAAGATATTAGATTGGAAAAGTCATTTTGAGGTTTTACATGGAATTGCTCCTTTTTATGAGAATCTTAGAATCATAGGTTGTTTATGTTATGATGCTATAACTAAGCCTCATAAGATAAGTTTGAGCCCAGAGGGAATATGTGTGTGCTAATAGGCTATCCTCCAGGACAAAATGGGTAGCTTTATGATTGGCACACAAGAGAAGTGTTTGTAGTAGATACGTGATCTTCAAAGAGGATAAATTTCCTTATAAAGAGTCATTTTCATACTTCTCTTATTCTTTTCCTCCATCATCTTTACAACCTTGGCCAGTTAATTCCCTCTTTCTCACTTATTGAAACAACATCATTTCCCTTTAGGGGTGTTCCGGAACCTTCTCGACTTCCTTTTACAAAGTTAGTCCTTCCCTTTATTCGTTAGTCATTTACCGTTAAATACTTAACGACCGTTAAACGTTTTTGTGTATTTAATAAATATATTACATTTAATATAATTATTAATTCGTTTTAACCTCCTTACGTATAATGGTGCAATCCCATGGTCGTAGTTGATCCTCAACACACTACTATTAATTATCGTCCATAAACTAACCAACTCCCACATGGAATATTTTTTAGTGTGATCACATAAGTTAGCGTCTAGTTACACGCCGATACCCTTCTAGACGACTCGATAAGGTCTCCTGGACAAAACCTTTTAATGATTCATCATTATTATTAGTCCTTTTTGTATTCTATTACAATGTTAATAAGGATTGGGGCTTAGTCATTCCTTAATTTAACTAATTCTGTTTCTCCACTCCGTTTTATCTGATTGAGCAAGATTACCAAATCTTCTAAACATATTATAGAAAATCTTGGGTGTTGCCACACATACATCTTACCAATCCCACGAGGGGCCCAGCTATATTAAGCTTCAAAACAAATTTGAAGGAAACAAATCCCTTATTGACTACAAGCAAAACATACGAATTTTGCAACACTTCTGAAAACAATCCGTATAACTACCAGTTACGTGTAGCGTTAAATTGCTTCACAAAAATGCACTAATCCATGAAAAGTATTCCTGAATCTCAAGTCTGAGGATAACTATTTTTTATGATTTACTTAATGACAAGATCCATAAAGTACAATCATATAGTTAGGATAAGTCCTATATTCAATTCATCGAATATCATCTAAATTTGGCATGTAATCACATCAATATACTTTTAAGTATATCCGACCACAATTTAGATTTGTCTTAATTTAATAATATTCCCATAAATCATATAATTGACAACAGGACATTTCAGAAAATTCAATTTATCAAGGCTTAAAACCATGCAAAATAGGATACAAAATTAAATAACAAAAATAAACATAACTAATATTTTATTTCATCAAATAATAATGTTTACAATATCCTTTATCCAAATACTAATCACAGGTATGCATGAAACTTCTAGCTAATTGAAGTCCAATTCCATTGGCATGATCAGTAACCTTTCCTCTAGGTAAAGCCTTAGTGAAAGGATCAGCTAAGTTATCATCTGTGTGAACTTTTAATATTTTAATTTCCACCACCGCGCCTCACTACTCACTTGGTTTACTCATGAACGAATGATATCTCCTTGATAGAAAATGTGTCTGGCGCCTATTCATTATTCCAGAATTTTTGGCGAGTATGATTGCAGCAGAATTGTCACAATACATATTAATAGGCTCTTTTATTGAAGGCATCACTCCAAGGTCTCCAACAAATTTCCTAATCCAAACAGCCTCCATTGCAGCTTCTGAAGTAGCCATGTATTTAACCATGTTGTTGCAACATCACAAAATCGTTTTCTGCTTCATGGCTCTTCCAGGTCTACTCGTTCCTCCCATTGACGAAAAAGACATAACCCTTCTGAGACTTTGTATCATCTTTATCACATTGCCAAGGACCATCACAGAACATATAAGTTATGTTATTTGGGTTTCCCTCAAAAACACTAAAACATATCTCTCCGTATTCCTAAGATACTTCAGAATACGTTAACAGCAACGCATTGGAGCTTCCCTGGATTCTATGGATAATCGACTGACCAGAGTTTTTGAGCAAACGCCAACATCTGGCCCTTGTCATCTAACACATACAAAATAATCCTACAGCCAAAGCATAAGGTACTTTCTTCATGTAAGACCCCTAATTTAGTGTTGAACACACATCTCATTACTTAATTCAATGTTTGAGACTTCCATTGGTCAAATACCTTTCTTAGAGTTATGCATATTGAATTCTCAATATTTTTTGTCAATGTAACACTGTTGACTAAGTCCAATTTAACCGCTTAGACTATCTCTATAGATTTTAATATTCCCAAATGTATTAGTTCTTCCTCCTAAATCCGTCATAGAAAAACACTTTCAAAGATAATCCTTAACTTCCTTAAGTCCTGGAATGTTGTTTCCCATGATTACTATTTCATCAATATATGATCAGAATACTACATTACTCCCACAAGGCTTTACGATAACACATTCTTCATCACGATAGATCTTTGAAGTTTGCAAACACGGTTTGTGATATCTTGATTACATACCCTTTGCAGGTTACTCTTACACCATATTAGATGTCTTCATCTAAGCGACCATTCAGGAAAGCAATTTGTGTATTTAAAATCCATTTGTCAAATCTCATAATCATAGTGCGCTGCTATAGCTATGAGAATCCTAATAGCTCTAATGTCTGATACAGGAGAAAACGTCTCCTCGAAGTCAATCCTATAGGTTTGTGTAAAGCCTTTAGCTACCAGACGAGCTTTATAGGTGTGTACTTCACCATCCATGTCAGTCTTCTTCTTGAATAGCCACTTACTCCTTACTAAGTTTACATAGGGAGGCGGTTCCTAACTTCAGTCCCAGACTTCATTATCTTTCATGGAGTACATTGTGCTCAGATCCATTGCACCTTGCCATATTACCTCGAATTGTCAAGCATGACAGAAAGCTTTATAATTACAGGGTCTCCAAAGATCCCTACTACTCATCTTCAACCTCCATGTTTAGACTATAGATGTTGTGCACGTGTAGTCCTTTCATACACGGACAGTAATTAAATCCGTGAGAGGACTCAGACTTTCAGGTTCTACTGAATTTTCGCTAGTGTTTTCAGAAGGTAATGTATCCATATGATCATCTTCCAGATCATAATCTCTCCCACTGAATTCTTGAGATAGATATCTCTTTTCAATAAAATCTCAATACCAACAATAATTTACTTTGTTTTGTCAGGTGAAAATAAAAGTAGTAACCCATAGTTTCCTTAGGGTATCCTACAAAGATACACTTAACAGATCTCTGTTGGAGTTTATCAGCTGAGTCACATTTTTTTTTTTTTTTCCCCCACATACGCCAACGCAACCCAAACCTATTAAATAAGACAAATTAGGCGCCTTGCCATGCCATATTTCATATGGTGTCTTATCAACCTTCTTTGTGGGAACCATATTTAGAATACGAACCGCAGATTCTAAGGCATAATCCCAAAAGGATAATGGTAGAGTTGTAAGATTAAACATAGATCGCACCATATCTAATAGTGTGCGATTTCTCCTTTCAGATACACCATTTTGCTGTGGAGTATATGGAGAAGTAAGATGCTGTACTATTCCATTCTTACCTAGATATTCTTTAAACTCTTGGCTTAAATATTCACCACCTCTATCGGATCGAAGAGCTTTAATCTTCTTTCCTAGTTGCAATTCTACTTCTGATTTAAATACCCGTTTTTTTAAAAATAAATTGTTTCAATACCTCATGTATATGTTTTAAGCAAGTAAAACATAACCATTCACATTGAAATATCATAAAGGTTAAGAAGTAGCTAGCACCTTTCCTTGACACATGTCTAAGTGGTCCACACACATCTGTATGTATTAAACCAAGTAGATCTATAGCTCTTTCAATGTTATTATTAAAAGGTTTCTTTGTCATCTTCCTAGATCTGTAGCTCTCCAAATTACTTTCGCATTTGACATGGTATCAAAGTCTTGAACTCGATAATGTTACTACAACCTATCCATTTTTAACGGCATAACTGTTCTTGGATCGTCTTCTTGTTATTGTGTATTCTTAATTCAATTCATAATTTTAGCAAGTCATCAATGGCGATTCTGAACATAAACCCTAATATTGCTAATACCACAATTCCCCTAAATAACTCTAATTTCAATCAAAATATTGCTAATAACAATTAAGAATCAGGTTTACAAAACATGGCGAATGATCCGTTGTATATTGTAAGTTCTGATAATCCTGGCATGATGTTGACTAATACGCCTTTCAATGGTGGTAAATTTCTTGGTTGGATTCGAACGATTAAGATGGTGTTGGGAGCTAAGTTTAATCTAGGGTTCGTAGATGGATCATCACCAAAACCAGCTGTTATTGATAAAAGAATTGGGTATCCTGATTGGTACAAAGGCAAGAAAGGTAAGAAACATGGAGTCAAAATGGGAACTCAATTGTCTACTGATTTGATTAATACTTGCAGAGGGACACACCATTTCAGATGGACGATGAGAATAAAGTTACTGGTGTTAAGATGGACTTAGATCTAAAGTTATTCAATGTAGTTTGTCAAGAAATGATGAAGATGACCAAATACAAAAGAATTGATTGCAATATCAATAAGGCTAGTACTTCTAAGCCTCATGCAATTCATATCTTTCTAGCTAGAGATATCAGATGGTTTTGTCTTTCCATGCCTCAATAAAAGTTCTAGATTGATAGTGGATTGGCCTCTATAATAAGATAAATGGGTGGTTGACACTGGGACTTCAGATCATATGTGTCTATATTTACACCTATTTCAGTGCATTAGGATACTTAAGGAGCCCATTAAGATTAAATTACCTAATGGTACTTGTAAATAGGTCACTAAAATGGGTAAAATAAAAATAAATGATAGCCTTACTTTGACTGATGTCTTATATGTGTCTGGCTTCAAATTCAACCTATTGTTTGTAGGCAAACTTCTTAACACTCAGCATCTTATAGCCATTTTCTTTCCCACTTGGTTAGTGTTTCAGGACCCTTCAACTAGACAAGTTCTAGCTGCTAGTGAAGGGTTCCACAATCTCTACATTTACAAACCTTCTTCACCAAAACCTACACATAATTCATTTCTTGTTTTGTCCTCTTTTGTCAATAAAGTTGTTCATTACAAGTTTAATGATGTAACAGTTGATTTGTTTCATTCTAGGCTTCAACATACTTATGTTTCTAAACTGATTCATGTGCATGATTGTAAGAATGTACATGTTACTCATTTTTTTGTAATACATGCATGCTTGCCAAACATCACAGGCTTCCTTTTCCCATAAGCCAAACAAGGTCAAAAGTGCCAGTAGAACTCATTCATGTTTATTTTTGGGGTCCTTATAAAACCTCAGCTCTTAATGGTGCTCATTACTTCCTTACAATAGTGGATGACAACACTAGATGTACTTGGACATACTTGATACACACAAAGAATCAAATACATAATACTTTGTCCTGTTTTTTTCTATACAAGAAACCATTAAAATGCCAAAACTAAGTTTATAAGGTCTTATAATGGGACTGAGATAGTGAATAAAGCATGTTTGGCTCTTTTTAATTCATTAGGAATTGTGCATCTAAAATAGTTTATACTCCTCAACAAAATGAAGTAGTTGAGAGAAAGCATATACATTTATTAGGGGCCCGTTTGGTACTTGGGTTTTGGTATATAAGGCTAAAGGTAGTGGTTGTGAGGGTGCCCGATGAGGTGGGGCCTCACACGCCATACCCCAAAACACTTCAACATATTCACTCGCCACCAAGAAGAAAAAAAAGAAGGCAAGGTGAGCCACTTACATTTCGTGAACCGTGCAAAGTATTAGGCCCTCCAAATTGATCGTTTCATTTATTTAAAAAAAATTCAAACTATTCCCATTTTACCAAATATAAATACCCACTTCTTCTCACTTTTTTAAACACATCTTCAATTTTATACATTCTCAATCTTTACTCAAACAACATATATTTAATATCTCAAAAGCAAAATGAACTCCGAAGATATTATGTTCACCGACACAGAAGGAGAAGAAGAAGTTGTTAGCCGGAACGTTAATTTTCTTACAAGAGCGATGTCGTTGATCAGGAATAGACGACGGGCAAATCGACCGACGAGAAGCATCGTACATCGAGATCCGTTATTTGCTCACTGTCGTATTAGTCACCGCCTTTTTTATGAAGCACCCATATATAAGAAAATATAGGTTTCCGGAAGAACTTTCCGAAAGATCGCACCCTTTTCAACCGTATAGTTCATGAGGTAACTAATCATTCTTCGTTCTTTCGTGATAATATTGATTGTACCGGAAAAGAAGGCATATCCCCATTGATGAAGTGCACCTCTGTAATTCGTCAATTGGCATACGGCATTGTTCCTGATTTTCTAGACGATACTTACAAAGTAGCAAATTTCACGTTTATCTCTTGATCATTTTTGTACTTTTGTTATGGAAATATTTGGACCAGAGTATTTGAGGAAACCCACCATGACTGATGTTTTAAAGCTTTATCGGCATCACGAAGAAAAGCACGAGTTTCTGGGAATGTTAGGAAGCCTTTATTGCACTGATTGGGAGTGGTTTGGTTGCCCGTACGGATTCAAAGCGCAATATGTTAGACATGATCATGGTTCAAATCCGTTCATTTTGTTAGAAGCTGTTGCATCACAAGATTTATGGATATGGCATGCTTTCTTTGTTGTTTCTGGGTCAAACAACGACATCAACATTTTGCATCAATCACCTTTGTTTAACGATCCTCTAAAACGGAAGAGCAACCCAGATTCCATCCTGTAGCCAAACGGCGTAACTTACCCATGGGGATACTATTTAGTTGACGGGATATATCCGGAATTGCTGACATTCGCTAAGACGATTCCAGAACCATCTGATGATGACCATAAGCGAATTTTGTATAAGCAAAAGCAGGAAGCGGCAAGGAGATTTGGAACGAGCGAAGGTGTCTGAAAAAGAAATGGGCTATACAAGCTAATCCTACACGACCGATGAAAAAGGAAAGAATAATGAATATGATATATACATGCATCATATTACATAATATGATTCGTAAAGATAAAGGAAAAGCGATATCTCCCGATTGGTACCCGGAGGAAGCACATCAACCGGAAGACCCCGAACGATCTGATGAACAACGTCGAGCAATTATGAGACACATCAGGTCGGCACAAGCGCATCAAAACCTTCGTGCCGATTTGATTGAACACTTGTCTCGTAATGCTTAGTTTCAATTTTAATTACAATATTCGGAGTCTATGTATTATCTTTAATTATGAATAAAAGTCTTTAATTTATGAAAAAAAAAGTTTTTTGTTTCGTACGGTTTACGTTTTTAATATAAAATTAAATAAAAAATAGGTTTGAAAGGTGAGCCAAGGTGACCAAAACACTTGACAGGTGAGGTGAGGTGAGAGGAGAGAGAAAGCTGAGGTGGAGCTGATATGGCAAGGTGAGCCAAGGTGACCATTACCTCTAGCCTAAGATTGGGCTCATGCCTAAAACATGTTGTTTGATAAATAAGTGTAGCCAAATATTCGGTACTGGTTCCTGTAAAATGAATCCATATCCCCCAAGTGGGTTTTGACAAAATGTTGTGCATTTATTACCTCTAGATAATTCTCAGCCACAAATGTATTGCATTTACTTATTTCAAATAATATTTAATTATTTAATAATGATTTGCAAGTTTAATAATGTATAATAGAAAAATATAAAACTATTTATTTTACTATATTTTTATATTTTTTTTTTTCTTCCAACATCAAGTCAAAAATCTAAATCCAAAATCATAATTCCCAAATACTAATCCTACTTCCACGTAAAACCATTACACACCAAACGGCCCTGGGATACTACAATGGAAATTAAGTACATGCCAATCTACCAAATAATTTTTGGGGAGATTGTAACTGCCACTTACTTGATTAATAAAATGCTCATGAAGATATTATATTGGAAAAGTCATTTTGAGGTTTTACATGGAATTGCTCCTTTTTATGAGAATCTTAGAATCATAGGTTGTTTATGTTATGATGCTATAACTAAGCCTCATAAGATAAGTTTGAGCCCAGAGGGAATATGTGTGTGCTAATAGGCTATCCTCCAGGACAAAATGGGTAGCTTTATGATTGGCACACAAGAGAAGTGTTTGTAGTAGATACGTGATCTTCAAAGAGGATAAATTTCCTTATAAAGAGTCATTTTCATACTTCTCTTATTCTTTTCCTCCATCATCTTTACAACCTTGGCCAGTTAATTCCCTCTTTCTCACTTATTGAAACAACATCATTTCCCTTTAGGGGTGTTCCGGAACCTTCTCGACTTCCTTTTACAAAGTTAGTCCTTCCCTTTATTCGTTAGTCATTTACCGTTAAATACTTAACGACCGTTAAACGTTTTTGTGTATTTACTAAATATATTACATTTAATATAATTATTAATTCGTTTTAACCTCCTTACGTATAATGGTGCAATCCCATGGTCGTAGTTGATCCTCAACACACTACTATTAATTATCGTCCATAAACTAACCAACTCCCACATGGAATATTTTTTAGTGTGATCACATAAGTTAGCGTCTAGTTACACGCCGATACCCTTCTAGACGACTCGATAAGGTCTCCTGGACAAAACCTTTTAATGATTCATCATTATTATTAGTCCTTTTTGTATTCTATTACAATGTTAATAAGGATTGGGGCTTAGTCATTCCTTAATTAACTAATTCTGTTTCTCGTTTTATCTGATTGAGCAAGATTACCAAATCTTCTAAACATATTATAGAAAATCTTGGGTGTTGCCACACATACATCTTACCAATCCCACGAGGGGCCCAGATATATTAAGCTTCAAAACAAATTTGAAGGAAACAAATCCCTTATTGACTACAAGCAAAACATACGAATTTTGCAACACTTCTGAAAACAATCCGTATAACTACCAGTTACGTGTAGCGTTAAATTGCTTCACAAAAATGCACTAATCCATGAAAAGTATTCCTGAATCTCAAGTCTGAGGATAACTATTTTTTATGATTTACTTAAAGACAAGATCCATAAAGTACAATCATATAGTTAGGATAAGTCCTATATTCAATTCATCGAATATCATCTAAATTTGGCATGTAATCACATCAATATACTTTTAAGTATATCCGACCACAATTTAGATTTGTCTTAATTTAATAATATTCCCATAAATCATATAATTGACAACAGGACATTTCAGAAAATTCAATTTATCAAGGCTTAAAACCATGCAAAATAGGATACAAAATTAAATAACAAAAATAAACATAACCAATATTTTATTTCATCAAATAATAATGTTTACAATATCCTTTATCCAAATACTAATCACAGGTATGCATGAAACTACTAGCTAATTGAAGTCCAATTCCATTGGCATGATCAATAATCTTTCCTCTAGGTAAAGCCTTAGTGAAAGGCTCAGCTAAGTTATCATCTGTGTGAACTTTTAATATTTTGATTTCCACCACCGCGCCTCACTACTCACTTGGTTTACTCATGAACGAATGATATCTCCTTGATAGAAAATGTGTCTGGCGCCTATTCATTATTCCAGAATTTTTGGCGAGTATGATTGCAGCAGAATTGTCACAATACATATTAATAGGCTCTTTTATTGAAGGCATCACTCCAAGGTCTCCAACAAATTTCCTAATCCAAACAGCCTCCATTGCAGCTTCTGAAGTAGCCATGTATTTAACCATGTTGTTGCAACATCACAAAATCGTTTTCTGCTTCATGGCTCTTCCAGGTCTACTCGTTCCTCCCATTGACGAAAAAGACATAACCCTTCTGAGACTTTGTATCATCTTTATCACATTGCCAAGGACCATCACAGAACATATAAGTTATGTTATTTGGGTTTCCCTCAAAAACACTAAAACATATCTCTCCGTATTCCTAAGATACTTCAGAATACGTTAACAGCAACGCATTGGAGCTTCCCTGGATTCTATGGATAATCGACTGACCAGAGTTTTTGAGCAAACGCCAACATCTGGCCCTTGTCATCTAACACATACAAAATAATCCTACAGCCAAAGCATAAGGTACTTTCTTCATGTAAGACCCCTAATTTAGTGTTGAACACACATCTCATTACTTAATTCAATGTTTGAGACTTCCATTGGTCAAATACCTTTCTTAGAGTTATGCATATTGAATTCTCAATATTTTTTGTCAATGTAACACTGTTGACTAAGTCCAATTTAACCGCTTAGACTATCTCTATAGATTTTAATATTCCCAAATGTATTAGTTCTTCCTCCTAAATCCGTCATAGAAAAACACTTTCAAAGATAATCCTTAACTTCCTTAAGTCCTGGAATGTTGTTTCCCATGATTACTATTTCATCAATATATGATCAGAATACTACATTACTCCCACAAGGCTTTACGATAACACATTCTTCATCACGATAGATCTTTGAAGTTTGCAAACACGGTTTGTGATATCTTGATTACATACCCTTTGCAGGTTACTCTTACACCATATAGATGTCTTCATCTAAGCGACCATTCAGGAAAGCAGTTTTAAAATCCATTTGTCAAATCTCATAATCATAGTGCGCTGCTATAGCTATGAGAATCCTAATAGCTCTAATGTCTGATACAGGAGAAAACGTCTCCTCGAAGTCAATCCTATAGGTTTGTGTAAAGCCTTTAGCTACCAGACGAGCTTTATAGGTGTGTACTTCACCATCCATGTCAGTCTTCTTCTTGAATAGCCACTTACTCCTTACTAAGTTTACATAGGGAGGCGGTTCCTAACTTCAGTCCCAGACTTCATTATCTTTCATGGAGTACATTGTGCTCAGATCCATTGCACCTTGCCATATTACCTCGAATTGTCAAGCATGACAGAAAGCTTTATAATTACAGGGTCTCCAAAGATCCCTACTACTCATCTTCAACCTCCATGTTTAGACTATAGATGTTGTGCACGTGTAGTCCTTTCATACACGGACAGTAATTAAATCCGTGAGAGGACTCAGACTTTCAGGTTCTACTGAATTTTCGCTAGTGTTTTCAGAAGGTAATGTATCCATATGATCATCTTCCAGATCATAATCTCTCCCACTGAATTCTTGAGATAGATATCTCTTTTCAATAAAATCTCAATACCAACAATAATTTACTTTGTTTTGTCAGGTGAAAATAAAAGTAGTAACCCATAGTTTCCTTAGGGTATCCTACAAAGATACACTTAACAGATCTCTGTTGGAGTTTATCAGCTGAGTCACATTTTTTTTTTTTTTTCCCCCACATACGCCAACGCAACCCAAACCTATTAAATAAGACAAATTAGGCGCCTTGCTATGCCATATTTCATATGGTGTCTTATCAACCTTCTTTGTGGGAACCATATTTAGAATACGAACCGCAGATTCTAAGGCATAATCCCAAAAGGATAATGGTAGAGTTGTAAGATTAAACATAGATCGCACCATATCTAATAGTGTGCGATTTCTCCTTTCAGATATACCATTTTGCTGTAGAGTATAAGGAGAAGTAAGATGCTATACTATTCCATTCTTACCTAGATATTCTTTAAACTCTTGGCTTAAATATTCACCACCTCTATCGGAAAGATGGTGTTGGGAGCTAAGTTTAATCTAGGGTTCGTAGATGGATCATCACCAAAACCAGCTGTTATTGATAACAATTATCAAAGGTGGATTAGGTGTTATTACAAGGTGACTAGTTGAATTTTAAATTCAATGATTGATGAGTTGTCTCATTTTTTCCTTTATGCTCAATCTGATTTTCATCTTTGGAAGGAGTTATAAGAAAGATATGGTCAAAGTAATGGTCCTCTTATCTACCACATTAAAAGGAAGTTAAGAAAATTGCCTAAAGGTAGTCTTACTGTTGCAACATACTTTAATAAATTAAAGAGATTTGAGATGAATTGCACAGTTTGAATGGTATTCCTCTTTATTCGTGTGAAAAATGAGGGACTGTACTTTTGGAATCAGTGAAAAGCTTTTGGAAACTTATAGTAGGTCCTAATTGGTGCAATTTTTGATGAAGTTGAATGATGAGTTTGAATCAGTAAGAAATCAATTTTTTTTAATGGTTCCTTTACCTAATATCAATAAGGCTTACTACATTGTTCAACAAGTAGAGAAGCAAAAACAAGTAACACATCAGGTGAATGATCCAACTGCATTGTTTGCAAATTTTAACAAGAAGAATGGTCAAGGATCAAGTTCTAAAAGAGAAGCTAGAGAAAACAAGGTTGAAAACAGAGGTGAAAAGAAGGTTTGTGGTTTTTGTCATCAAGAAGGGCATTTGTTTAAGCAATGTTTTAAAAGAATTGGGTATCCTGATTGGTACAAAGGCAAGAAAGGTAAGAAACAGGGAGTCAAAATGGCAACTCAGTTGTCTACTGATTTGATCAATACTTGCAGAGGGACACACCATTTCAGATGGACGATGAGAATAAAGTTACTGGTGTTAAGATGGACATAGATCTAAAGTTATTCAATGTAGTTTGTCAAGAAATGATGAAGATGACCAAAGACAAAAGAATTGATTGCAATATCAATAAGGCTAGTACTTCTAAGCCTCATGCACGCATATTTCTTTCTAGCAGAGATATTCAGACTGGTTTGTCTTTCCATGCCTCAATAAAGTTCTAGATTGATAGTGGTGGCCTCAATATTAAGATAGAGTGGGTGGTTGACACTGGGACTTCAGATCATATGTGTCTATATTTACACCTATTTCAGTGCATTAGGATACTTAAGGAGCCCATTAAGATTAAATTACCTAATGGTACTTGCAAATAGGTCACTAAAATGGGTAAAATAAAAATAAATGATAGCCTTACTTTGACTGATGTCTTATATGTGTCTGGCTTCAAATTCAACCTATTGTTTGTAGGCAAACTTCTTAACACTCAGCATCTTATAGCCATTTTCTTTCCCACTTGGTTAGTGTTTCAGGACCCTTCAACTAGACAAGTTCTAGCTGCTGGTGAAGGGTTCCATAATCTCTACATTTACAAACCTTCTTCACCAAAACCTACACATAATTCATTTCCTGTTTTGTCCTCTTTTGTCAATAAAGTTGTTCATAACAAGTCTAATGATGTAACAGTTGATTTGTTTCATTCTAGGCTTCGACATACTTATGTTTCTAAACTGATTCATGTGCATGATTGTAAGAATGTACATGTTTCTCATTTTTTTGTAATACATGCATGCTTGCCAAACATCACAGGCTTCCTTTTCCCATAAGCCAAACAAGGTCAAAAGTGCCAGTAGAACTCATTCATGTTTATTTTTGGGGTCCTTATAAAACCTCAGCTCTTAATGGTGCTCATTACTTCCTTACAATAGTGGATGACAACACTAGATGTACTTGGACATACTTGATACACACAAAGAATCAAATACATGATACTTTGTCCTATTTTTTTCTATACAAGAAACCATTACAATGCCAAAACTAAGTTTATAAGGTCTGATAATGGGACTGAGATAGTGAATAAATCATGTTTGGCTCTTTTTAATTCATTGGGAATTGTGCATCTAAAATAGTTTATACTCCTCAACAAAATGAAGGAGTTGAGAGAAAGCATATACATTTATTAGGGGCCCGTTTGGTACTTGGGTTTTGGTATATAAGGCTAAGGGTAGTGGTTGTGAGGGTGCTCGATGAGGTGGGGCCTCACACGCCATACCCTAAAACACTTCAACATATTCACTCGCCACCAAGAAGAAAAAAAAGAAGGCAAGGTGAGCCACTTACATTTCATGAACCGTTCAAAGTATTAGGCCCTCCAAATTGACCGTTTCATTTAATTAAAAAAAATTCAAACTATTCCCATTTTACCAAATATAAATACCCACTTCTTCTCACTTTTTTAAACACATCTTCAATTTTATACATTCTCAATCTTTACTCAAACAACATATATTTAATATCTCAAAAGCAAAATGAACTCCGAAGATATTATGTTCACCGACACAGAAGGAGAAGAAGAAGTTGTTAGCCGGAACGTTAATTTTCTTACAAGAGCGATGTCGTTGATCAGGAATAGACGACGGGCAAATCGACCGACGAGAAGCATCGTACATCGAGATCGTTATGGTGCTCATGACCGTTTAGTCACCGCCTTTTTTAGTGAGCACCCGATATACAATGAATATAGGTTCCGGAAGACGTTCCGAATGAGTCGCACCCTTTTCAACCGTATAGTTCATGAGGTAACTAATCATTCTTCGTTCTTTCGTGATAATATTGATTGTACCGGAAAAGAAGACATATCCCCGTTGATGAAGTGCACCTCTGCAATTCGTCAGTTGACATACGACATTGTTCCTGATTTTCTAGACGAGTATCTACAAATAAGTATAAAAAGTTCACGTTTATCTCTTGATCATTTTTGTACTTTTGTTATGGAAATATTTGGACCAGAGTATTTGAGGAAACCCACCATGACTGATATTTTAAAGCTTTATCGACATCACGAAGAAAAGCACGGGTTTCCGGGAATGTTAGGAAGCCTTGATTGCACTGATTGGGAGTGGTTTGGTTGTCCGTACGGATTCAAAGTGTAACACCCTCAAATCTGAGTATGCAGCGGAATGTTGAATATCCGAAGGCGTTACATTATTGGGTCAATAGCACAAGATCAGAGAACGACTACTAAACGTGTCGTTTGAAAAAGATACATTGGATTAACAAATACTTGTTTGTTACATAAGCTCATGGCTTCAAATGGTTCAACAAAATAGATAAAGATTTCGGTTTATAACAATTGTCCTCAAAATGTAATAAGATCCCAAATCTTAAGTGTTGACTCTTCAATTATTGACTCTCAATGTATCATCGTACCTCGTGCCTTATTGACCTGAAAAACATGCTTAAAACGTCAACATAAAGTTGGTGAATTCATAGGTTTATGTAAATCGATGGTAGGACCGCAAGATTTCCAAGTGTATGATTAAGCAACAGATGCAAACATCATAAAAGGTGGAGGGTTGTGTGGTTTTTTCAGGGGTGGTGGTTGTGGGTGTGTGTTTGTGGGAGTTCTGTTTGTGGGGTGGGGGTCGGGTCGGTGGGGTATTGGGGGGGTGGGGTGTAGTCTTGGTGTGGGGGAGGTGGGTGGGACTGCGGTTAGCGAGGAGGTGGCGGGGGGAAAGGAGAGTTGGGTGTGAGTGGCGTGACGGGGGGGGGGGGTTGGAGGGGCGGAGGGATGAGGGGGAGGGGCGTAGTGTGTGGTATGATGTGTGGGGACGCGTGTGTGTGTGGGTGTTTGGGAGGGGGGGAACGGTGGGGATTGGGCATGGATTGGCGGGGGGGTGGGCGGAGGGTGTTATGAGGTGGTGGGTGGTGGGTTGCGGGGGGTGGGGTGTGAGTGTGGATATTGCTGGGTGGTCTGGGGAGGGTGGTGTGTGGAGTGGCAGTTCAGGGCGGGTGGGACGGGGGTGGGGGGGGTGTTTGGTGGGGGTGGTCTGTGTCGGGTGAGGTGGACGTGGAGTGGTGCGGGGGTGGTGTGAGAGGCGGGAGGGGGGGGGTGGTGGTGGGGATGGGGTGGAGGGGGGGGGGTGGGGTTGGTAAGTATGATTGGTGGGTGTTTGACTAAGGGGGTGGCTGGTGGGTGTGGGTGGTTGTTGGGGGGGTGTGGGAGGGGGTGGGTGGTGTAGGGGGTGTGGGTGGGTGGGGTGGGTGTGAGTAGGCGAGCGTGCGGTGAGTGGGGTTCGATGTGTTGGTGGTTGGGAGGGGAGGTGTGTTGGAGTGCTTGGTGGCGGTAGGATGGTGTTGGAGAGGGGTGTGGTGTGGGTGGGGTTTGGGTGTGGGGGGGGGTGGGGCGGAGGGAACGGTGGCATGAGTGTGGTTGTGCTTGAGGGGTTGGGGCAAGGTGTGGGGATGTCGTGGGGGAGGGAGCGGTGTGGTGGGGGGGAGGGTGCATGGTGGGACGAGTGGGTGGGGTGGGGGGGGTGCTAGTGTGTGGAGGGGGGGTGGTTGGGTGTGTGGTGGGTTGTGGAGGGGTTGTTGGGGGTGGGAGGGTTGGTGCGGGGGGCAGGCGGTGGGTGGGAGGTTGGGGGATTGATGGGGCGCGGGTAGGGGAGCGGGGGTTGGAGGTGGGTGTTGGTGAAGTTGGGGGGGAATGTATTGGGGGGGCTGGGTGGGAGGTTGGGCCTGGGTTGTGGGGGTGGAAGGGAGGTGGGGGGTAGTCGCTTTGGTTGGGGTGTGGTGGGTGGGCCGGGAGTGATAAAGGCTGATTGAGGTGTGTGGGAAAAGAGGGTTTGGTGGGTGGTGCGGGTGGGGGAGCAGTGTGGTGGGGGTAGGGGGGGTTGTGGGGGGGGGTGGAGGGTTGGAGCTGGGAGGGGAGTGGGGGCGAGGCGGGCGAAGGGGGTGTGGGGTAGTCGGGGGGTGGGGGGTGGCGGTGTTGATGGGTTGGGGGGTAGGGGGGAATGGGGGGGTGTGAGGGGTGCTGGTTGTGGTGAGGGGCGTGGGACCGGGGGAAGTGCTTGGAGGGTGGGGTGGGAGGGTTGGTGGTGTGTGAGTTGGGGGGGGGGTGGCCGGGTGTGGGTGGGGGGTGTTGGGATGGGGGGGGCTGGGGGTGTCGGGGCAGGGGGGGGGATGTGTGGTGGGGGTGGGGGGAGATTGTGAGGAGGGAGGGGGGGTGTGGTGGTGCATGTGGGTATCGGAGGGGTTTTGGATGGAGGTTTGGGGGGGGCGGGGGGGGGAGGGGGGGGGGGTGGGGGGGAAGGTGGTTGGCGTGCGGTGGTGGGGTGGGTGATGCGTTAGGATGGTGACGGGATGGGGGTTAATGGTGGGTGAGGCGTGGCGTGAGGGCGAGGGAGGTGTTGTGGAGGGGGGCGACGGTGGGGGTGGGTGGTGAGTTTGGGTGGGTGTGGGGGGAGGGGGTGGGGGGTGTGTGAGGGGTGTGGGTGTGGGTGAGTGGCTTGAGTAGGGCGGAGGCCTGAGGCCTTTGGGGGTGGTGGGGGGTTGGTGGAGGGGTGGGAGGGGGGTGAGGGGAGGGGTGTATGTGGTGTGGGTTGGGTGGGTAGGAGTGGTTGGGTGGTGTGGTGGGGGGTGGGGACTGGATGGGGTGTTGGGGGAGGTTGTGGGAGATTGGTTTGTTAGGGTGTGGGGGGGGGTGGTGTGGGTGTGGGGGGGTGGGTAGGGGGGGGGTGGTGTGGAAAGAACGGGTGTTGTTGGGGCGGTGATGGGGGTTGCAGGGGGGGTGGTGGTGGGGGGATTGGGGGGGGAAGAGGGTTGGGCTTTAGTGGTTGGTGGTTTGCGGGGTTGGTGGGGGTTGGGGGTGCATATGGGGGTGGGGCGGGGTGGGTGGGGGTGGGGGTGAGGGGGGGGGTGGAGGTTGGTGGTCCCCGTGCGGGATTGTGTGGGGGGAAGGGTTGAGTGTGGGTGGGGGATGAGTGGGGGGGTGGGGGTGGGGTTGGGCTGGACGTGAGGTGAGTTGGGGTGTGGTTGGGGGCGGTGTGGGTGGGGGGGTGGGAGTGATGGAGTGACGTTGTTGTATTGGGTGGTGGTGAGGGGGGTTTGGGGTAGTGGGAGGGGGTGGTGTGTGTGGCGGTTGTGCGCTGTGGGGGTGGTTCGTGATGTGGGGTTGGTGTGAAGGGGGGGGGGTGGGGGTGTGAGGTGTTGGGTGGGGGTGTGGTGGGGGATGGGGGTGGGTGTCCGGTTTGGGTGGGGTGGGGGGGGGGGCGTGCGTGGTCCCTTGAGGGTGGGGGGCTGATGGGCTGTTGGGACTATGGTGGGGTGGTGGGATGGTGGGGTGTGGGGCGGTGGGTGCGGGGTGGGGAGTGTGGGTGGGGTGTTCAGGGGGTGTTGCTGGTTGGATGGCGTGGTGCTGGTGGGTAGGGCAGGGTGGGTGTTGGAGTGAGGTGGGTTGTAGTGGGTTGATGAGGATGAGGGGGTTGGTGTGGGGTGGCTTGATGGGTGGGTGGTGGGTGGGGGGGGGGGGATGGGGTGAGGGAGGGGGATGTGTGGGGGCCTTGGGGGGGGGGCGAGTTTGGGGAGGCGGGTGGTGGGGCGGTGGGGGGGGTGTGTGGTGGGGCGTGAGGGGGGTGTTAGGATGGTGGTGTTGCTGTTAGTGGGTGGAGGGGTGGTGGAGGGTGGCGGCGTGTGGTGTGGTGGGGGGGGGGGGGATAGGGGTGGGGGGTTGTTGGGGAGTAGGGTGGGGTGGTGGGGGTAGTGGGTGGGTTTTTGGGTGGGGGTGATGGTGGTGCTCTTGTGGTGGTGGTGGGGTGGGGGGGGAGTTAGTTTTGGGGTGGGGGGATGTGAGGTGGTGTTTGCGTGTGGGGTGGGAGGGGTGGGTGAGGTGTGAGTGTTGTGGGCGGGGGATGGGCGGTTGAGGTGGGGGGGGTGGGGTTAGGGGGTGGAGGGGTGGAGGATGGTGTGGGGTGAGTGGGTTTGGAGGTGCGTGGGGTTTGTGGGGGTCGGATGGGGGTTGGAAGGGTTGATTGCGGGGGGGGGGTGGGGGAAGGTTTGATGGGGTGAGGGTGAGGTGGTGGTGAATGGTGTTGAGAGGGGAGGGTGGTGGTCGTGTCTGATGGAGGGGGGTGTGTGGATTTAGGGGGGTGTGTTGGTGGTGAGCCGGTGGGTTTGGTGTGGAGGGGTGGGGGTGGGCATGCGGGGGGGGTATGATTGGGGGGGGTGATGGGGGTGGGAGCAGTGGGAGAGGAGGTAATGTCCTGTGTGTGAGGGGGTGCGGGGGTGGCGGGGGGGGGGGGTTGGGTAGGAGGTTTGTGGAGGGACGGGGGGATGTGGGTCGTTTGGCGGTGGGATGTGGGTGGTGTGGGGTTTGGGGGTGGTGTGGGGGGAGTGTTGGTGGGGGTGTGTGTGGGAGATGGGGGGGTAGTGTGGTTGCGTGGGATTGGGTGTTGGAGTGGTGGGTTTGCGGGGTGAGTGTTGGTAGGGTTGGGGGTGGTGTGTGGTGGGTGTGTGGGTGTGGTGTGTGTGGGGGGGAGGGGGTTGGTTGGGTGTGGGGAAGATGTATGGATGGGGTAAGTGAGCGGGTGGGTGGGGGCGGAGTGCGTTGTGTGGAGCGTGTATAGCGGTAGTGACGGTGGGGGGGGTTGGATGTGCGGTGGGGGTGTGTGGGGTGGGGGGAGGGGGGTGTGGGGGGGGGAGGGGGGGGAGGGTAGGGTGGGGTAGGGAGATGGGGGTTGTTCCGGGGGGGGTGTGTTGGGGGGGGGGGGGTGGGGGCGGAGTGGGGGGGTGGGTGGGGTGGTGTGGATGGGAGGGCTGGGGGGGAGTGGATGAGTGGACGTGGGTGCCTGTGCGTTGGGGTATTTTGCGGCGGGTGGGGTAGGGGTTGTGAGGGGGGGGGGTGGATGTGGGTTGGGTACGGGGTGGTGATAGGGTGTGGGGGGGGGTGGTTTGGCGGTGGTTAGGTGGGGGGGGCTGATGGGTGGGCACGCGAGGGGTTGGTGGGGAGGGTGGACGGGGGTGGGTGTGTGGGCGACTAGGGTGGGTGGTGTGATGAGGTGTGTGGTGTGTGGTGGGTGTGGTGGTGGATTGGAGATGAGGAGGAGCGGGTAGGCATTGGTGTGGGGCGAGGAGGATGTGGGTGTGGTTGAATGATGAGGTGCTGGTGGATGGGGGGTGGGGAGTGGGGGTAGGGTGGGTGGGGCTAGCGATGTGTGGGGTGTGGTGGGGTGAGTCGCACTGGAGTGCGGGGTGGTGGGAGGTGTGTGGAGGGGTGGGGGGGGGGGTTTTGTGGGTTAGGTGGGCGGCGGTGTGGGCAGCGGATGGGTGGTTGCAGATGGACGGGGGGGAGCGGGTTGAATTTTGGGTGGGGGTTGGGATGTGTGTGTGGGTTGGGCGGAGTGGGTGGGGTGTGTGTTGTTGGGTGGATGAGGCGGGTGGGGGCGGGTAGTGTGGTGGGGGGGGAGAGGGTGGGGTGGGGGGAGGGGGGGTGGGGGGTGGGAGGTTGGGGGGGTGTTGGTGGGTGTGGGGGGATGGTGGTTGGGCGGTGAGTGGTGGGTTGGAGGTTGGGGGTGGTAGGTGAGTGGGGGGGTGATGGTGCGTGTGTGTTAGGGTGTGGTGTTGGGGGGAGTTTGTAGGTGGGGTGGTGAGGTTTGGGTAGTGGGTGGCGGGGTGTGGCGTGGGGAGTGGATGGTGTTTGGGGAGGGGGTGTGTGGGGGTGTGTGGGGGGGGTGAGTGGTTGGCGTCGTGGGTGGGGTGGAGGCGATGATTGGGTGGAGGGCTTGGTTGTGGGGGGTGGGTGGGTGGTGTGGCAGGGGGAATGGGGGTCGGGCGGGTGCGAGTGGGCTGGGAGCATGGGGGTGGGGGGGGGTGGGGTTACGGGGTTTGGGGGGATGGGTGGGTTTAGTGGAGTGTGTGGGCGAGGGGGGGAGTGAGTATCTGTGTGTGGTGGGATTGCTGGTAGTTGGGGATTTGGGGTTAGGGTGGGTGTTGGGAGGGGGGATAGGGTTGAGCGTCGGTACTCCGCGCGAGCTGTTGGGGTGGGGGTTGGGTGTGGGCGGGGTGGGGCTGTGGGGTGATTGGGACTTGCAGTGGGGCGTTGGTGCTGTGTGGTGATATGGGGGAGGGGAGGGTGTGGTCGGTGTTGGGTGGATACGTGTTGGTGGTAAAGGGCGAGAGGGTGTGTGGGGGCGTGGGATGGTGTTGAAGCATTGAGGTGGTGGTTGCGAGGCGGGGGGGTGGCTGTGGGGGGGTTGTGTGGGTGGGTGTGGTGGGTGGGGGGGGGGGGTGGAGGTGGGTGGATGTGGGTGGCGAGGGGTGGGAAGGTGTGTTTTGGGGATCGCAGTGCGACGTCGGGAGTGTGTTTCGTGAGCGCGTGCTAGTGGGTGGGCGTGAATGGGGGTTGGAGGCTGTGGTGAGTGGGGGTGCGGGTGGGGGTGGTGGTGTGGAGGGGGTGGTTGTTGTGGGTTTGGGGGTGGGTCGGGGGGGATCGGTGGTTGGTTGGAGGGGGGTGTGGGTGTGGGGGATGGGTGGGTGGGTGGTGGGGGCTGTTGGGTGGGGGTTGGATTAAGGGGAGGTTTTGGATGTTGTGGGGTGATTGGTGGGTGGGTGGAGGGATGGGCGTGGGGTTTTTTGTGGGGTTGTGGGGGGTTGGTGCGGGGGCGGTGGTGGGGGGGGGGTCAGGGAGGGGGGGGCGGGGGGGGGTGGTTGGGGGGGGGGGGGGTGTTGTGTGATGCTTTAGTGGGGGGAGTGTGGTTGGGAGGGGGGCGGGAGGGGATGGGGGGGTGGGGGTGGGGGGTAGCTGGTTGGGGGGGGGGTGGGGGGGGTATGTGGTGAGTGTCGTGGGGAGCGGGTTAGGGCATAGGGGTGGGTTGTGGTGTAAGTCGTGTTGTGCGATGGGAGGGTGAGTGGTGGTGTGGGCGGGGCAGAGGTTTGGGGCTGAGGTGAGTGGGGTGTAGTGCTGGGCGTGGGTTGTGGAGTGGTGGGGGCGTGGGTTGGTGTGGGTGGTGTGTGCGTGGGGGGGGGGCTGTGGATGGGCGGAGTTGGGGGAAGGGGTGGGGGTGGGGGTGTGGTGGTGGAGTGGTGAGGTGGTGGGGGGGGGGGGGGTTGCTCGGGGTGGCGGGGGGAGTCGGTGTGGGGGTGGTGGGGTGACGTGGCGTGTGGGTTTGTTGCGTGGGCAGAGAGGTGATGATGGGGGGTGCTGGTGGTGGGGTGGAGGATGAGGGTGGTGTGGGTGGGGAGGGTTCGGGGGGGAGGGGGGGGTGGTGGGGGGTGCGTAAGGCGTGTGGGTGGTGTTGGTGGGGTGGGTGTCCATGTTTGGGTGGGGTGAGGTGGTGTGTGCGGCTGAGGGGATGGGGGTCGTGGTTTGGCGGGTGTGGGGGATGGGGCGTGGGGGGGGGGGGTGGCTTGTAGCGTTGTGTGTGTGGGGGTGGGGGAGGAGTGGGGGGGCTGGGTGGGGGGTGGTGGGGGTAGGTGGGCATTGTGTGGGGCTTGATGTAGGTGTAGGGGTGCTGGGGGGTGTGGTGTTGGGGTATTGGGCAGGGTGTGGTGGATGAGGTCTGGGGGTGTGGTGTCTGTGGGGGGGGGAGGAGAAGTGGTGTATCGTAGTGTGGGGTGGGGGTGATGGGGGGGGAGGTGGTGGGAGGGGGGGAGGGGTGGGGTGGGGTTTCGGGGTTGAGTAGGGTTGGGCGGTGATGATTGTGATAGGGGGGGGGGGGGTGCGGGGTTGGTGGTGATGCGGAGGGTGGATCGGGGTGGCGGGGTGGTGGGTTCGGTGGGGGGGGGCTTGATGGGGGGGGTGGGTGTGGGGTGTGTCGGTGCAATTGGTGTAGGGGAGAGGGAGTTGGGTGGTGGTGTGGGGCTTGAAGGTGGTGGGTGTTGGGGGTGTGGGTGGGGGCGAGGGGGTGATGGGCGGTGTGGTTTTGAGCTTTGGTTGGTTATAACGGACCAGTGTGTGGGGGTGGGGGGTGGGGGGGGTGTGGGGGTGTGGCGGGAGGTGGGAGTGGTTGTGTGGACGTGGAAGGTGAGGGGGTGTGTGGTGAGTGGTAGGGGCGGTGACAGATAGCTTGGTGGACGTGGTGGGTCTGGGTGGGGGTGGGGGGGGAGGGGTGTCGTTGTGGGGGGCGTGTTGTGGGGGGGGTGTAGGGGGTTGGGGTTGGGGTGGAGGGTGGTCGGGGGGGTGGGTTGGTGGGGGTAGTGGGTGTTGATGAGTGGGGGTATGTGGTGGTGTGGAGGCTGTGGGTGGGGTGGTTTGGGGGCATGGTGGGGGGGTGGGGTAGGGGTGTGGGGGTGTGGTCGAGTGTGGGATGGTGCGTTGTGGGGGGTGGGTGATTGGGGTAGATTGGTGATGGTCTTGTGTGGGTGGGTGGGTGGGTTGTTGATTTTGGGAGTGGGTGTTGGGTTGTGGGAGTGTGGGCTGGGGACGCGGGGGGTGGGGGGTGTGTTGGGGGGTGATGGTGATGTGGTTGGGGGGTGGTGGAATGCGGGAGGTGGGGGTGGGTGGGGCGCTTGTAGGGGAAGTGGTGTTGGGGTGCGGGAGTGGTGGGGGGGAGAGTAGTGATGTAAGCGTTGAGTGTGGTGGGGGGGGCCAGGTGTGTGGGAGTGGTGGGTGTGGGTGGTGTGGCGGGGGGGGTGGGAAGGCGGGGTAGGGTAGTTTGGTATGGGGCCTGGGGGTGTTAGTGGGGTTGTGAGCGGGAGGTGCTTGAGGGGTGGGGTGGTTGTGGTGGGGACGTGATTCGTAGGGTGTGTACGTTATGCGGGTTGCGGGTTTGTATTGGGGTGGGGTTAAATGCTGGGGGGAGTGGGGTGGTGGGGACGGGGGTGATGCGGATGTGGGGGTGGGGGGGGAGTGGGTGGCTGGGTGAGGAGGTGGGTGTGCGAGTTTTGGTGGGGAGGTGGTGAGGGGGATGATCGAGGTGCGGGTTGTGTGGTTGAAATGGGGTGGGGGTGGTGTGGTGGGGGGGGCGGGTTGGGTGTTGGGTGGGGTTGGGAGTGGGGTTGTGGGGTGGGAGGGTAGGTGGGGTGTGTGGTTGGGGGGGGGGGACGGTAGGGGGGGGGGGTGCGTGGTGTGGGGTGTGGTGGGTGTGGTTTGGTGGGGGGGTTGTGGTGCGGTTGGGTGAGGGAGGTTGGATGGTTAGAGGATGCGTTGTGTTGGGGGGGTGTGCAGCGGTGTGGGGAGTGGGAGTGTGGTGGGAGGGTGAGGGGGGTGGAGGGTGTTGGGGGGGAGGGGTGGGGGGGTAGGTGTGGGGTGGAGGGTGCATGGTGGGGGGTGTGGGGTGTTGGGGCTGTTTGTGAGGGGTTGGTGGGGGGTGCGGGGGGTGCTTGGAGGTGGGTGGTGGTGGATGTGGGCTGGTTAGTCGGGAGTGGGGGAGGGTTGGGGGATGGAGTTGGGTTGGTGTGAGGTGCGTTTGGTGGTTGTGGTTGTGGGGTTGGTGTTGGAGGGAGAGGGGTGGGGTAGTGGGTCTTGTGATGGGGTGTGAGTAGGTAGGGTGGAGGGGTGGGGTAGGCGGGTGTGGTGGGGTTGGGTGGTGGAGGGTATGGTTGTGGGTTGGAGTGTTGGGGAGGGTGGGGAGGGGTGGTGTGGGGGCTGGGATGTGGCGTAGGTGGGGGGAGAGTGGTGTAGAGGGGGGGTTGGTGAGGAATAGCTGTTGTGTTTTGGGGGGGACGCGGGGGGTGAACGGTGGAGTGGGGGGGTTGCGTTGGTGCGTGGTTAATGGGGGTGTCGCGGGGTTGGTGGGGGTGGGGTTGGGGTGTGGGTTGTGGTGGAGGCTGTGGGGGTTCGGGGGGGCCGGGGGGAGGTTTGGTCAGGGGTGGGGGTGTAGGTGGGGTGGTGGTGCTGGGTGGGTATGCTGGGTGGGGTTGGGGGAGGTGGGTGTTGTGGGTGGGGGGGGTTGATGGGGGGTGGTGGGGTAGGTGGCTTGGGTGGGGGGTGGTGTGTTTGTGGGAAGTGGGGGCGTGGGATTGGGTTGGTGGAAGGGGGGGTGTTGCGGTGGTGGGAGATGGCAGGCGTAGGTTGTTGGAAGTGGGTGTGGGGTTGGGTGCTGGGGGCAGGGGGTGTCGTGGGGGGGGGGAGGGGGAGGGGTGGGGGGCGAGGGTGGGTAGTGTTGGTGGTGTGGTGGTGGGTTGTTTGTCGTCTGGGCGTGAGGTTGTGGGGGGGGGAGGTCTTGGGGGGATGTGTGTGAGGAAGTGAGGGCTATGAGTGTTTGGTGTGGGAGGGGTGTTGGACGTGGGAGGAGGGGGGTTCGCTTTGGTGGGGTGTGGGGGTTGCTGAGGACGGCTGTGGGGCTTTGTGTATTGGGGTGGGGTAGAGGGTGATTGTGGTGAGAGTCGTGGGTGTGGTGTCGGGAAGTTGGTGGGGCGGGGGCGGTGGGGGTGATGTGAAGGATTGGGTGGGTGTGGTTGGAGGGTGTGTGGTTGCGGGGTGGGGGTCGCAGGGAGATGATTGGAGGGGGTCTGTGGGGGGTGGGGTGGGGTGGGTAGGGGAGAGTGTATGTGGGGGGGTGGGGTGGGTGGTGAGGGCGGGTGTGTGAGGGGTAGGTTGGGGTGGTGGTGTGGAGGGGTGGGGGGTGTGGCAAGGTGTTGGGGAAGGTTGGGGTGTTGTGTGGTGGTGGTGGGGAGCTTGAGGTCTGCCGGGGGTGTGGTTGGATTGTGGTGCTGGGGTGGAGCGGCGGGTGGAGGTTGGGGTTTGTGGTGTGGGTGAGGTTTGGGGGGTGGTGTGTTAGTGGGTTTGGTTGTGGCAGTTGTGTGGCGCTGTTGTTGTGTGCGGGGGAAGTGGGGGGGGGGGGGGGTGGTGTATTTGGGGCGTGTTGGATTGTGTTGCTGGAGTGTGGGATGGTTGGAGTTGGGGTGGTAGTGTGGGAGTATTGGGGTGGGGGGGGGGGTGGGTATGGGGTGGAGTGTATGTGTGCTGTGAGGGGTAGGGTGGGGTGCGAGGGGGTGTGGTGGGGGGAAGGGAGGGGTGGCGTGGTGTGTGGTGTTGGAGGGTGTGTTGGTAGCGGTGTGGGGGGTGTTGGGAGGTGGGTGCTGTGTTGATTGGGTTGTTGTGGCAGGTGTGGTGGCGTTGGGGAGCGGGACGGTGAGGGGGGGGGGTGGGGGGGGTTGGTGAGAGTGGTTGGGCACGGGGTGGGGTGGAGGTAGTGGTGTGGGGCGGGGTTGTGGTGGGGGGTGTGGTTGTGCGGCGGTGGGAGGGTAGTGGTAGAGGTGGGGGTGAGTGTGGGTGGTGGGGTTAAGGTGAGTCGGTTTTGCGTGTGTGGATGGGTTGGATGGGTGGAGGGTGGAAGTGGGGATTGTTAGGGGGAGGTGTGGTGTGGGGTGGGGTTGGGGTGTGGGGTGGGTTGGATGTGGGGAGTAGAAACTGTGAGGGGGGGAGGATTGTGGCGGTGAGGGGTGGTGGGTGGGGGGTCGGTTAGGGATGGGGTGGTGGTGGGTGATGGCGTTGTGTGGGTTGGGGGGGGGTGGTGTTGCGTGATTGTGGCGAGTTGGTGGGGGGAGGGGGGGGTGGTCGGTGGGGGAAGTGGGTGGCGTGGGGGGTGGTGGTTGGTGGTGGGGGTGTGGCGGGGGGGTTGAGGAATCGGGCGCGTAGGATGGGTTGGGCTGTGCGGGTGGGGATGTGTGTGTGGTCGGGCTTAGGGGCGTGGGGTGGGGAGTTGTGGGTGGTTTGGATGGTTGGGTTGTTGGGCGGTGGGGAGGGGAGGTTTGGGGATGCTGTGGAATGTTGTCAGAGAGGGGGGGAGTGAGGGGTGTGGTATTGGAGGGGGGGGTGGGGTGAGGTGCCGTGGTGTGAGTGGAGTGTGTGCGAGGTTTGGGTAATGAAGGTGGGGGTTGCTGAGTGGGGTCGAGTGGGGGAGGGGTGGGGGTGGTGGGGTAGAGAGGGGGGTGTCTGGAGTCGCGTCGTGGTGGTGGGTGGGTGCTGGTGTGTTGGTTCGGGGGTCAGGGGGGGGGGGTGGGTGGGAGGTGTGGGGGGGGGGGGTTGAGGGCTGGGGGTGTGGTGGGGGGTGATGGGGTTAATGGGGGGGGCGGGAGGTGGTGGTTGGTGTTGGAGGGCTGGTTGGGTGGTCGCAGTTGGGGGGGGTGTGGAGGGTGGGGGTGGTTGTGAGGAGGTGGGATGGTGTTGTGGGTGGCGTGTGTGTTGGGCGGGTCGGGAGGAGTGGGGTGGTGGTGAGTGGGGGGTTTGGGGGTGGAGAAGGGCGGTGGTGGATTCGGAGGGGGAGGTGGTTGGTGAGATTAGGGGGGGGGTTGGGTGTCGTGCCGGCGCTGGGGGGGGGTGTGGGCGTGGGGGTGGTGCGGAGGGTGTGTGGGAGGTGGAGGTGTGGGGGGAAGGTTGGTTGTTGGGGGAGAGGTGTAGGTGGGTGGTTTGTTTCTGGCGTGGGGGGGTGCTTGGGTGTGGAGTGTGATTGGGGTGGGGAGGCGGTTGTGGGGTGGTGGGGGGGGGGTGGTTGGTGGGTGTGGTGGGGCTGCGTGGAGGTTGTTTATCGGGGTGGGAGAGGCGGTGGGCGGGTGGGGGGGGTGGGGGGTGGGGTGTGTGTGGGGGGTTGTAGGTGGTGGGTGGTGCTGTGTGGGTGGGGGTGGGGGTGTGGGTGGGGGGTGGATCGGGTGGGGCTTGCCTGGTGGCGATGGGAGGGTGCGGCTGTTGAGGGACGGGTGCGTGGGTATGTGACAGAGTGCGATGAGGGGGTGGTTGGGTGGAAGGGGTGGGGGGGGTGCGCGATGGTGGGTGTGGGGGGGTGGTGTGGTCGGGGTTTTTCGGGGGGGGGGGTAGTGCCTGGGGTGGTGGCCGTTCGGGGGTTGGGGCGTTGGTGTGACTGGTGTAGTAAGGTGGAGGGGTGGTGTGGTGTGAGGGTGGTAGTGAGGGGGGGGGGGTTTGGGCAGGTGGGGGGAGTGTGGGGTTGGTGGGGGTGGTGGGGGATGTACAGATTGGGGGGTTGTGGGTGGTGGGGTTGTGAAATGGTCGTGGGGAGGAGGGGGGCGGGTATTGGGGGATTCGGGGGGGGGGTGCGGGGGGAGGCAGGAGGGAAGGGTGGTAGCGTAGTGTGGTGCTGGGTGGGGTGGGGTGTGGTGCTAAGGGGTTGAGGTGGTGAGCGTCGTTGTGTAGGGGGGGGTATGGGTGGGGGGAATTGGGTGTGGGTGTGTGGTGTGAGTGTGGGCGTGTGGGTGGGGGGGGGGTGTTTGAGAGT
Source organism: Tanacetum coccineum (assembly GCA_026074375.1). Classification (NCBI taxonomy): domain Eukaryota; kingdom Viridiplantae; phylum Streptophyta; class Magnoliopsida; order Asterales; family Asteraceae; genus Tanacetum; species Tanacetum coccineum. The sequence goes on along the minus strand of BQNB010010845.1, from coordinate 34,022 downwards.
GTGGACGAGACGTGGGGTGTGGTGGTATGGGGGTGGGCGTGAGGTGGAGTGGGCGGCAGTTGGGGTTGGGGGTGGTGGGGGGAGGCCTAGAAGTGGGGCGTGCGGTTTGGGCGGAGGGTTGGGGTTTAGTGGTAGGGGTGCGGTTGGAAAGTGTGGTGTGGTTGCGGGAGTGGGGTGACAGTGGTAGGGGTGGTGGGGGTGTGGGTTTGATAGGAGTATGATGTAGGGGGGGATGGGGTGAGTGGTAGAGTTGGGGTGGGGTGGTGAGGGGGGGGGTGGGGGGGGGGGTGCAGGAGTTGAGGGGGGGGGAGTCCAGGGTGTGTTGGCCTTGGGTGGTGTGGTTTGTGGGTTGGTGTGGGGGGGGGGGGGGGTAGGGGAGATTGGGGGGGTGGGGAGTGTGGGTGGTGGCTGGGGGGGGGTTGGGGTGGGGGGCGGGTGTGGGGAGGGGGTGGATAGGTAATTTGGGGTGCGTGTGGGGGGTGGTGTGTGGGAGGGGCGGGGGGGGGTGGTTGGGGGTGAGGGTGGGGGGGGGGGGGTGGGTGGGGCTTGTAGTGTGTGGAGTTGCTTTGTGGAGGAGGGTTGGCGATGGGGTGGTTGGGGTGTGGGGGTTTAGTGGGGGGTGGATGGGGTTTGGTGGTGTGAGGTAGGGTGATTGGGCGGTGTGTGTTGGGCGTGGGGGGGTTGTTGGGGTGGGGTGTTGTTTAATGGGTGGGGGGTGAGGGGGGGGGGGTGGGGGGGGGGTTGGGGAGACGGTGGATGGACGGGGGGGGGGGGGGATGGGTTGTGCTGGGTGGTGGGATTTCCTTTTCAGCAAATACTCGATGGGCAAGATGATTAGAAGATTAAAAAATAGATATAACAATTAACAAAACAAAATTCCAAAAATAAAACCCCAAAACTTACCTACAGGAATCTTCGAAGATTAAACAAAATGAAGAATCTTAAAATCATTAATTGTAATTCACTTAGGGTGATTATGAATCGGAGTTGATATGCACACCACATAAACTGATGTGCGCACCACAAAACTGCATATGTGATGTTGTACCATATGCATCACACAAGTGATTTTGTGGTGTGCACATCTCTTTGTGTGGTGTGCATATCAGTTCCCATTATGAATATAAATGTAGATTATCATCGACATATTTTTTGGATTTGAGAGACTGATTGAAAGTGGTTTCAGTGAGTTATTGATAAATAACTGATCGAAATATGAAAGAGAGGAATAGTTAAAGCTTGAAGGCACGGTTATTTTGTTGGGGAACGTGGGTTGGTTTTTCATTACCTTTTTGTTTACTGTAATAGGCAATGGACATGTGTATCTTTGTTTGTGGTTCTTTGTCTAGAATTGTGCCACGTGTAGCTTTTTATCCTGTATTAATGAGATAATAGATACGACTCATTAGCTAGCATTTTTGGAGAGGAGGTAGGATAAAGGAGAGGACTTATGAGAGTCTTCATTTGTCCCGTGTGGTGGTTTCGACAATTCAATAACGACAGAGGCGAATCAAATCTCGTTATTATAATCAATCATATCTTTCACATAGTGGATGTGTTTCATACAATGGATGTTAAGTGGCCTATGGTTTCTATGGTTTTTACCAAGGTTCTAAATAGCGTGTGACGTGGCATGACGGCATGATCAAGCTTCACGCCTTAGCGGCTAAGGCGAAACCTTTGCGTATTTAAGGCGTTGCTTAAGGCGGCACAAAATACAAAATATTTATATCTTATTTTATATATATTGAGTTTACATAAAGCGTTTTACATAATAAATAAATTTAAGAAACTATCCTTAAATGTAATATTTTTCATTTAAATTTTTTTTCATAGTTGAATCTAAAAAAACCCGCCACGCCTCACGCCTTTGCTCGCCTTATCGTGCCTTTTCACGCCTCATCTCGCATCACACCTAGAGTTGACGCCTTGGTCCATTTCGTAACGTGGAGGCCGCGCCTCACGCCTTAATCGGCTAGCACCCCTTTTAGTATGTGTGTGCTCCTAAGAAGAATAGAGAAGAAGAACTGATAATTAATTTGGCTAAAACTTGACTCTTTCATTAGCTGCTAGAGTTTAAATAGACACGGTCGAGATAATCCCACATAAACACGAACACTTATCCTATAACGACTTTGACACAAATCCTATCATGACTCAAACATATCCTATCATGACTCAAACATATCCTAATAACATAAAGATAAAGATAGATTATGGTGATAGTTATCCTATCCCATGACGAAGTCCTTGTGCCACCTTGGCGCCACGAAAACCCGCTTCGTCTTCCCGCCTCTAATGAACCTGGCGTATCATATTGTCATTCAAATTTTAAACACAATTTTTTCTTCCTTTTAAATTTAGGGAAGTTTCACCAGCATTGAGGAAAGTGGAGAGTTTTAGGGTGCACAAAGTTACGGGTGATGGACGCTGTATGTTTCGTGCTCTGGTATGGTAGTTACTACTATTGGTTCATCATTTTTCTATGTAATATGGTTCCAAAACAAACAAGGAGAGAGCGACTTAACCTAATGAAAGTTGTAGAAGCAAAGTTAAACATGCGCAAAAAATAGTGGTAGCATTCAGGAACTGAGAATAGTACAAATAATGTTGACACTAGTTTAAGGCAAATAAATAAAGTTGGTGTCTTTATCATGTCTGTAGAGGGCTACAACTATTCTATTGTTTAAGCAACTTATGCGTTGCTCCTTAATGTATTATAGGTGAAGGGAATGGATTTGAACAAGAGCGTTACTCTTAGCGCCCGAGAAGAAAGAGAAAATGCAGGTTCTTTTTGTGTTTCATTCATCTTTTGTTGTCTGTCTGATCAGAGCTGCTAATGCCAGTACATAGACGTATAGAACACATATGATCGACTACATTACTAAAAATTTGGATGCCACTCGTTTTTAAATGTTATTTTGCGGTTGTTCTTCTTTCTCTGTTCTTCTGCCAAAATGTTTTGTGTGAATTTTGGGTGCATATGCTGCAGATGAACTTCGAATGGCTATAAAAGAGGTCCTATGTGACAATCACAAAGAAAGCATCAGTACGAAGAAGCATTAATAGCAATTACTGTTGAAGAGTCCTTAAAACGGTTAGAAAGGCTTTCTTTTACTCACAACAAAGTTCTTCGCAGTCGGTGATTCTGATTAGGGGTTACAATTTGCAATAGGGACCTGTCAATTTGGGTTTGTTTTTCACGACAGATTATGTAGAAAATTAGCTAAAACTAAGACAAGTTAGCTGGGCTGAACTGGCCAAATATGTCAGAAGTCACGTAACGTTTATGCAAATGCTTACAATGTCAGATTGTTTAGTATCGTATTTGTTTAATATGTATCTTTATCATTTTTAAGACATTGAAAATTTACAATAACATGTACCAAAACTCCGAAAGGTTTTGGTGGATCGGTCCAAACCTCACCTAAGCCATTTTGAATTTTTGAACCGTTATCATCTGATTTTCGCCTCTGATTCTGATCATTCCAAGGGTTATTCAAGATGTGTTGATAAATGATAATCTTATTTAATGAGTACTTGAAGATACTGTCAACGCATTGGACGGGAAAATTTTTGGGGAGGAGAGTCAGAACTAGTGGTTAGTATCTCAAACATATGCTGATACGATGCTTTTTACGTGTCTGCTACTCTGCTATTTTGGCCATGCTAGCCTTTGTGGATTTTGAAGTGCACAGCTGATCACAAAGGTAGGTGGCATGATGTGTGGGTCTGGTAACGCCGTAACGGGTCAAAACGGGACGAGATTGATATTAGTCATTTTTAGGTTCAAAATGGAATGGGTCAAGTTGAGTTTACCCATAAACACTATTCAGATACCCATCATCTTCTTTTCTTTTTCATATATTATGTAATTAAGCTCCCAGCCTAGTTTCTTTTTTTGTGCCAATATCCTACACAAGTTTCGTGAAAGGTTAAGTTAGTACATGAAAGGTCTGTTGTTTTTCAGCATGCATAACAATTATAATCTAAATAAAACATCAAAGCACGTAATAGCGGAAGCGATAACAAATCATATAATTAACATGCATATAATTAACCGGGTTGGGTTACATACCTTTGGATTCTCGCGAGCACAAGAATCGTTCTTGTTTTCTTTGTTCTTGATCTAACCCTAATTAGGGTTTATGTGGATCTATTGATTAACCCCTTACCAAGTTTCGTTAATCGATCCAAGATTTAATCTATAGTGAGATTAAACCACGTTCTTGTACACGCGTTTTAGAAACAAGTTAACCAAAAGACTAATTTGAAAACAAGAAAACGTTTCTAGGTTTAAAGTCGATCGAACAAGAATCCCTTGGGGATGATTTTGGCCGATCGATCAACCAGAGAGAACAAAGAAAAATTTAGGGATCTTTTGTGTGTACAAAACTTATATCTATTGATCCCTTAATTCCTTTGTTTATATAGGCTAACCAAACTTAGAGCCCAAGTCAAGTTCTATTAGGAAAAGGAAACAAAAAATCTTTTCCTTTTCCCCCTTGCCTATATCCGGCCAATACACCACCTTCATGGGGTGTTCCGGAACCTTCTCGACTTCCTTTACAAAGTTAGTCCTTCCCTTTATTCGTTAGTCATTTACCGTTAAATACTTAACGACCGTTAAACATTTTCGTGTATTTAATAAATATATTACATTTAATATAATTATTAATTTGTTAACTCTTTACGTATTGTGTGCAATCCCGTGGTCTCGAGTTCGATCCTAACACACGACTATTAATTTATCGTCCATAAACTAACAGCTCCCACTTGGACATATTTTAATAGTGTGATCACATCGGTTAGCGTCTAGTTACACGCCGATGCCTCTAGTACGACTCGAGTAAGGTCTCCTGGACAAAACCTTTTAATGATTCATCATTATTATTATCCTTTTGTTTCTAATACAATGTTAATAAGGATATGGATCTTAGTCATTCCTTAATTAACTGATTCTGTTTCTCGTTTTATCTGATTGAGCAAGATTACCAAATCTTCTAAACGTATTCTAGAAAATCTTGGGTGTGGCCACACATACATCTTACCAATCCCACGAGGGGCCCAGCTGTATTAAACTTCAAAACGAATTTGAAGGAAACAAATCCCTTATTGACTACAAGCAAAACTTATGAATTTTGCAACACTTCTGAAAACAATCCGTATAACTACCAGTTACGTGTAGCGTTAAATTGCTTCACAGAAATGCACTAGATCCATGACAGTTTCCTGGTATCTCAAGTCTGAGGATAACTATTTTATGATTTACTTAATGACAAGATCCATAAAGTACAATCATATAGTTGGGATAAGTCCTATATTCAATTCATTGAATATCATCTAAATTTGGCATGTAATCACATCAATATACTTTCAAGTATATCCGACCACAATTTAGATTTGTCTTAATTTAATAATATTCCCATATCATTAATTGACAACGGACATTTAGAATAATTCATTATTCAAGGATTTAAAACATGCAAAATAGGATACAAAATTAAATAACAAAAATAAACATAACCAATATTTTATTTCATCAAATAATAATGTTTACAATATCCTTTATCCAAATACTAATCACAGGTATGCATGAAACTACTAGCTAATTGAAGTCCAATTCCATTGGCAGCTAAAATGGAAGGCTTATTGGTTTACGACTTAGTTTAGCTTAATTATAAGCTGGGTAGGTTTAGAGCTTATTTAAGTCTGCAAGGGATCCTTTTTGACAAAAGGATCAAAGGTACTTTACTTTCAAGTTTGCTTATTTACTGTAGCAATAAGCTCATTTAGCTTATTTCCTAGCTTATTGTGTTTATTAGTGATACTTTATGTCTAAAATTGTTTTTAATGTTCTTTATTTCATTTATATGCAACACTAGTTAAAACTGCCAAGTTAAGTCATTTCTGTCCTAGCTTAATGTCTAAACTTAAGTGCTTATTTGACTTATTTGTTTAGCTTATTAGTGTTTATTATAGCTCAAGTATCATTAATGCTTCAAAAACTTTAGTTTAAAACAGGTTTTATAGCTTTTTTAAAACCACTTTCAAAAGTTAAGGGGGTGTTTGGGTGAACCTTAAAAACGGGTCAAAATGGTTATATGCATGGGTTGAGGTAACTAGTGAGTTTTAAGCTTAAGTTTTAAGCCTATTTAAAGCTTTTTCAAAAGTTTTCAAAGTTAAAAGATTGTTTTTCAAAGCTTTTTAAACCCATCTTTTAAACTGTGACTTTTGAAATACACCACAAGTGCTTATTTAGTTAAGCACTTGTGGTTTGAGTTTAAGTGTCAAAAAGATTGTGTTTTGAGAGTGTTAAGAAGCTGTCAAAACTCCCTTGTCTTTTGACTTTGGAGAGTCAAAATTTACTAAGTCTTTGAGTAGCAGTTTTTAAAAATCCAAAAGCTCTTTTTCACCCAAAGAATTCAGCAAGTGTTTATGGTTTGTAAAAGCTGAAAATTGGTGCATAAGCCCCTTTTACACTATACCCCATCTGTTTGAGCTTATTTTATTGTTTAGAGCTTATTTGACAGCTTTTAATAAGCTGTCAAATAAGCCACTTCAGTTAAGCTTAAATCTCCCCTGGTGTAAAGGGGAGATTTTAAGCCCCTTTTTCTTTGTCTTATTGTGTTACAAAGCCCAAGTTTTTTGCTTATTTCAAGAGCTTATAAGCTATTAAATAAGCCCTCTAAGTTTCAAACCTTGAAGAGCTTATTTGATGGCTTATTTTTAAGTCCAAACCTGCCCTTTGGACTGTTTTGCTAAGTGTTTATATAAGATTGCTTAAATTTTCATTTTTTGCTTATTCAGCCTATTTCATAAGCTCAT
>BQNB010010845.1:0-25257 GCA_026074375.1 Tanacetum coccineum | reverse complement strand
AGTTTTCAGAGGAGATGGCAGTTCTAAGAACTACAAAGTTTTAAGTGAGATGCTTGAAGACTTTGATAGACAGGATGTAGAGGAATTGTACAAACTAGTCAAGGAAAGGTATAATACTTCAAGACCAGAAGGGTATGATCTGATGCTTTGGGGAGATTTACATACCTTGTTTGAGCCTGATGAAAAAGATGAACTGTGAAAGAATCAGCATGAATATAATGTGATTAGTTGGAGCTTATATGATTTTTGTGGTATTCACATTTTACTGATGCAGAATGGTATAGCCATACACATGCTGACAGAGAAGAAATATCATCTAAGTCAAGAGATGATTTCCAAGATGTTGAAAAAGAAATTAGAGGTTGATCATGAGAGTTCACAGGCTTTTGAACTTCTAAGGTTTATAAGATCTTAAGTGCAGAAGTAGAATGATGTTTGAAAGAATCATCAGTAAAGGAAGAAGACTGGGAGATTTAATCCAGAAGAAACTTGGGATTTGAAGATAAATCATAAGTTTAGGGGAGGATTGTTGGGAATAAATCTTCACAAGAGTTAATACTGCCAAGGTATAACTAACAGTACTAATGGAGTTAGTACTGCCAGTACAAACTTAGTACTGCCAGAGTTAGTTAATACTGCTAGAAGAAAGATTAATACTGCTGATGGTCGAAGCTGCTGACTTGGAGATAAGGATGCAAAGAGAAAAATAAGGAATGTATATCTGTTATATTTGTATTTGAATTGTAACAACTTCCTATTAGTTCGGCATTTATCTTGTAAAGGACTCCTTGTGTGTATAAAAGGAGATCCTAGTTTAATGTATAAATAGTTTTTCTGCTTAAGAGTTTCAGATACGATTTAGAGAAAGAATAGCTTCAAGGTTTGTAACCCTAGTACTACAAGAGTACTCATATTATTCTAATAATATTGAAGCAGTTTGTGTGTTATTCATTGTTCTTTGATTGTTACTGTTCCATTGATAAATACCTCTAGAGTATCAAAGTGTAGATTCCGCATACACTTTGGTATACAAACAAAGTCTCAACCATTGTTATTTTGGATTCATCCAAGGTAACAAACAATTTACTACGTAAAGAATCGATCAAGGCATGGGATCAACAACCCGCACAGCAGTAACAAAAATTAGCAAACACAACATGTAACAAAAATTGGAAAACCAACTGGTGTTTGTTCGAGACGGGCTAAGATTTACCGCATAACTGGTGTTTGTTACTATGATTCAAAAGAGATCTTCATATGAACACCACAAATCAGGCCTATCTATACCAGTTTTCCTAATGATTTTGACCCTCAAACCTTGGCTTTCGTTAGTCTTGATGAATATACTAATATGTGATACAAAGTACTCCACACTAGAAATTTTAAGAGAGAAGGTCATGCCACCTAGAGAGAGAGAGGTGGTGGCGTGGGGTGATGAGAAGAGAAAGGAGAGGAGGAGAAAGAAAGAAATATTAGATTAGAAAGAGAAGAAATCACCAACCCTTAACCCTTCCTTAGCCCTTCTTTTATAAGAAGGAAGGAGGGACTAGGAAGCAATTAAGGGTTATTACATATTATAACTTAGTCCTTCCTTATTTGCACTATTAAATCCCTATACTATTAAACTTACATAAATGGCCATGTAATCAACACTTTTCTGTGTTTCTAACAATCTCCCCCTAAGGGATGATTACAAAGGCCTTACAAAAGTACATGGATTAACAGTCTTAGGTCTTCCTCCAACATACTCCTCAAGCCATCTGAGTTGCTCTCTGTACCTGAGTATCTTGTCAATCTTCTTCAACGTCTCTTTTGAACTCTTAACATCATAGTCGGTCCAGTCTCTTCCCTTTAACCTTTTGTTGTCGCTACCCAGTTTGTTCTTTAACATCATGTCAATCAGATTTTCCTAAATCTTCACAAGTGTACCATCACAGAACTTCTTCACTTCACTTAGCTTCATGAGGGATTTTATGTTGTAGTGGTTAAGATACACGACCCCCTTATGCGTTGCAGTCATCGTTAATGGTATCCTTTGGTCGATTCCTTCAAAGAACATTGTGGGTTTGGTGAGGTTGAGAGTTCTTTGATAGCTTTCCACTCCAAGCTGAATATGTTCTTGATCACAGTTCTTCTGATGAACATGAGAAGAGCATTGTTAAAGTCTTTCACAAATTCTAATGGGAGATGGTGTAGCTTATCTTGAACTTGGAGCAAGTACATGTCTTCAACATCGTTCACATTGAGTCTAGGTAGATCTGCATAGCTGATTTCATACTCTTTATCATCGGATCTCCTGACTACAATTAATGTTAGAAAACCATAACCCCATTTCTTCTTTATAACTATACGAACAACTAATTTGATCCTTAATTCTGAATAGACATTTCATTCGGTTATGACACTCATTCATGCTTTGAAGAAATCAATTCTATCCTCTTCCCAATGGTGTATACCATTAAGAGCTTCAAAGTGATAACGACGAACTTCTTTGCTCCATCTTTTAGGGATCCTATCCTCAATACCTTCTTTGTAGTATCTAGCAGCATAATGCTTAGTGATAGAAGTAGTGTACCTCTCTTCTATGCTGAGATCCACAAGGTAAGTGTAGTCGTTGTTATAGAATCAAAGATGTGGTTTTGTACTTTTCGACATGTTTTGTTTAAACGATCTGGGTTTAGAGACATCTCCTTCATCACTGTTCCACTGAGCTTCTAATAATACTGCTGCTTTGAGTTGACTAACATGGTATTCGAGTTCCATATCATTGTTGTACTGTACCTTTAGCTGTTTTAATCTTGTGCCTTCGAGATCTGCTATTGTAAGATTGTCCTTTTGGATTAGTTCTTTAAACTTCTTTGCTATGGAGATAGTTGATGGTCCAAGAATATGATTTTCATCCTTATCAATGTCTGATTTCAAGAATAAATCAAACCATGTTCTCCTTTTAGTTAACCCCGACTTCTTTGGAAACCATTCTGGTTTGGAGTGTTTTTAGATAAGAATATATGCTTGGTCCAAGGGTTGCATGGCAGGTGTATCATCTTCTACCATAACCACAGGAGATCTATTTTAGCTTGATGATCTAGAAAAAGGTTCACCGACATCCTTTTGACGTTTCTTCTTGTTCTGCCCCTCATGATTATTAGGAGGATCCTGATTATCGTGAGACCTTATGTGAAAGGATGATTGTGTAGCTTGAGCATCGAGTGTATCTTGATCGAGAGTAATGGATTCATAAAGGGTATCATAAAGTTGCTGATGTGTGGTATGAGTCTCATTTAACTTATTCGAGTGAATTCTTTTTAGCAGCTTTATTTTTAGATCCATATCTAAGAGATCATCAGTAGAGGTGGATGATTTAGTGAAGAGATTGATTTGATTGTTTTTATAACTTTGAGCATAGAGGTGTTAAGGCGAGGCTTAATATAGTTTGTAAGGGCGTTAGGGATATAAGTAGTAGAAGCTTTTTGAAATCTGTCAAAACTTTTGCTTGGACAACTTTTTCAAATGCTTTAGAAACATTGAAATTTGTGAGAGCTTCCAGCTTTTGATCATATTCTCTGAATTTCTGTGCGACTACCTTCTTGAAGTTAATCTTCCTCATATTCTTTTTCACCTTTTGCATCAACTTCTTTTCTTTGGCTTGTAGTGAGTTTGTTTGGGGATATGTTGTAGGATAGCACATTTTAGTTTCTGGTAAAGATGATAAATGATGAGCATTCTCGTCTGGGAACATTTCCTGCAATAAAGTTTTTGTTGCTAGAACATCTATATGTGTACCAAGTGGTACTTCGGATGTACCTGATATATAGCTTGTTAGCTCAGGATTTCCCTCTGGGTTATGTACTACTGAGGTTGTTTGAGTATTAGTATACACTGGATGACTCATAAAATCCATCAATTCATTTGCAGGTGTTTCATCTAGCAAGGTATGAATGAAGTCTAGTGAGGAACTTGTAACCGTTGGACTGAGGTAGGTAGAATTGGGTGTTGCAGTAGACTTGTTATGCATGAACACTCCATACCTTGCAGCATCATAATCTCTGTTTGGATTATCATCAAATAAATCCATATTAGATTCGTCAGCATCATCAGTTTCATTTATACTTTCCTCTGTTTTGTCTAAACTTGAAGAGTATAGTGTAGCTTCACTATCATATATGTTGAATCATAATATTTGTTGTGAGCAGCACTCAATCCTTCTTCTGTAATTGGTTTCTTATTTTGCCTCAAACTCTCAAGTCTGATAGCTTTTGATCCTTTTTGTAAGTTTAACAATGACTAAACTGTTGGATCTTCAACTACGGGACCTTTGAGTTTCTGTCCCCACTCATTGTACATATCTGCAACAGCTTCGTCAGTTTAGCTGTCAATTGTTAATTGACTCCTTCGACGTCGTTGAAGGCGCGGTTCTTGAATACCGATTGAATTTGCAAGTTCACCTACAACTGTTTCTTCAACGATTATAAGATATCTTGTTTTTGTTAGCCTCGTTTTTAGTAAAGTGATGGTCATTAATTATTCTTGAGCCTTGTATAGTAAAATGTAGTTTACGGGAATTAATCTAAGCTAATTGGGCCTAGGTTTTGGGCTAAAGCCTATGTATTCGGCCCATGTAAGTCCAATCGATCCAACAAGGGTCCAAGTCTCTTGGTAGTATAAATACCACCCTCATAGCATGTTAGGAGGGTGTTGGTTCTCATTTTTCCTAGCTAATGAAAGCCTTCTAATTTTCTTTTCTCTTTCTCTCTTTAACTCTTTCTCTCTCTAAGATCCTTCAATTTTCTTGTGTTTGATTTTGATGTGAAAGTTATAGGCTAACATGTGGTATCAAGAGCCTAGGAGTGTTTAGTGATAAGATTTTGTATGTTTTTTAGATCAAAACCTATGATTTTATAAGTTTTTTTTGTTCGTACAATATTTTCTTGAAACAAAATTTTTTGTGTTTAAAAACCTTAAAGTTTGTGTTTTTAAGAAGTATCTAGCCAAGATATAGTTTGTTGTACAAAAGGTTTGGATCAAAAACATCAAAAAGTATGTTTTTAAGTGGTTTAAAAGTTGGTTTTTTGGAAAAGTTTGCATACTGCGGTTTGTGTATGAACACTGAGGTTTGTGTTTAAATACTAGGGTTTCTGTATTGCATATTGCGGTTTTTGTATTGATTACTGCGTTTTGTGTAACTGAGTCACTGCGCTTTATGTAATTTATTCACTGCGGTTTGTGTATTTCATTATACTGCGGTTTATTACATACAAGTGTTACATTTCTATGCGGTTTATTACATTAGAAGGAAACGAAACTCTGCCAAAAATTACATTACATTGCGGTTTGTGCATTTGATCTCACTGCGGGTTGTATACATTCACTGCGGTTTATGTTTTAGTACCTCACTGCAGTTTGTGCTATAGTACTTCACTGCGGTTTGTGTTTTAGTACTTCACTGTGGTTTGTGTTTTAGTACTTCATTGCGGTTTGTGTTTTAGTACTTTACTGGGGTTTGTGACATTTCACTAAGGTTTGTGACACTACGGTTTGTGACATTTCACTAAGGTTTGTGACACTGCAGTTTGTGACATTTCACTGAGGTTTGTGACATTTCACTGAGGTTTGTGACACTGCGGTTTGTGACATTTTAAGAAAAAGTTAATTTCAACGATTTATCTTAGATTAGTAAAATCCCGTGAAGTATTAACTTATTTTCTCAGTTTAATCAAGATTAGTAAAATCTTGTGAAATAACTAGGACTTCATCATTAATCACTTATAACAACATCACTTTAACACAATTCTTATTAATCACTAAAATGATCCTACTATATCATTTCACATCGTTTTTGCAATGTTGACTCAACAAGACATTTATGCTGCTGGTTCTGAAAACCATCCACCTATGTTCAACAAAGACAACTATGTTCCATGGTCTTCTCGTCTTCTTCGTTATGCAAAGAGCAAACCAAATGGAAAGCTAATCTACAGCTCTATTATGCATGGTCCATATGTCAGACGAATGATTCCTAAACCAAGCGATCCAAACCGTGAAGTTCCTGTTGTTAAAACTTTTCATGAATAGATGGATGATGAACTTACTAAAAAAGAAGCAAAGGAGATGGAAGCTGATGATTAAGCTATTCAGACTATACTCATGGTCTTCCTGAAGACATCTATGCTATTTTTGATAGTTGTGAAACCGCCCAAGAAATCTGGTTACATGTTCAACAAATGATGAAAGGTTTTGATATTGGAATTCAAGAGAAAAAGGCTAAGTTGTTTAATGAATGAGAAAGGTTTACTTCTACTGATGGGGAATCGATGGAATCTTACTATCATCATTTCTTAAAGTTAATAAATGACTTCCAAAGAAACAAACATTTTCCCGAAAAGATTGCAAGCAATCTCAAGTTCCTAAACAACCTACAACCCTAATGGAGTTGGCATGTTACCATTGTTCACTAAAAAAATGATTTACATGAAGTAGATTACACGCAGTTGTATGATTTCTTGAAATACAATCAGGTAGAGGTAAATCAACTGAGGGCGGAATGACTTACAACCCTCGTAATAGGCAGATTGCATAGCCGGGTATGAATTTAGGTCAAGACAGACAGATGCAGATGGTTGGAGGTAATTATGGGAATAAGTTTAGACAGTATGCTGGACAGAATATTAGGAATCAGAATGGGTATAATGCAATACAGAATGTCAGGAATCAGGTTGTTCAGAATGCAGTTCAGAATCCGGGTATTCAGAATGTTAGAAATCAGAATGGGCATATTGTTGTTCCAGGTATTGCTAATCAGAATGTGAATCAGACTGGGAATGGTAATGCTGTAGAAGCATGGGCTGAAGGTAATGGTAATGGTAATGCGAACAACATTAATCAGATATGATGTTACAACTATAGAGGATTGAGTCATTATGCCAGGAATTGCACTGCAAAGCCAAGGAAAAGGGATGCTGCTTTTCTTCAGACTCAGTTGTTGATCGCTCAAAAGGAAGAGGCAGGGATCCAACTCTAAGCTAAGGAATTTAATTTCATGGCTGTTGCAGGAGATCTTAAAGAGATTAAGGAAGTCAATGCAAACTACATATTGATCGCTAATTTGCAGCAAGCATCGACATCGGGTACTCAGACTGACAAAGCCCCCGTCTATGACTCAGATGGATCAACTGAGGTAAACGAATATGATAATTGTTATAATGATGGGATATTCAATATGTTTACTTAAGAGGAGCAATATACCGAGCTACTCAAACCCATTTATGAACCACACCAAGTTCAACAGAATGACATCAATGTTATCTCTGTAGTTTCTAGTGTGGAACAAAGTGGGGAATAGTAGAACAAAATCCTACAACTATTGAGAAAACACGTGCGTATTTTGAATCATTATATAATAATTTAGCTATAGAGACTGAGAAAGTCAACACGGTCAATCGCAAAATGAAAGAAACAAATGCTGATTTGACCACTAAGCTTGCTAGATATAAAAATCAAGAAAAGTATTTTGAAATTAATCAAGAAAATATGATAAGCTTGAAAGATGTTACCAAAAGTCTGTTTATCAAGAGCAATGTCTTACTAAAAAGATAAATGCACCTTACTTAAGTTCTGCTAAAACGATAATGACTTTTAATGAGGAAATTGCAAATTTAAATAACTAGCTTTCAAAAGAAAAATCAACTGTTTCTTGTCTTCAACAAGAGAAGAAAAAGTTGAAGTCTGATTTCAAAACACGCGAAAGATGAGCTTCTTGATAAACAAATTCAACCTGAGAATAAAATAAAGGAATAAGATAACATTTTGGTAAATACGAGTCAATCAATTTAAACGATGCATATGCTGTCACTTAAGCCAGACTTGTTTTACCACACTGAACAGAAAATGGCTTTGGGTTATCAAAATCCTTTTTATCTCAAGCAAGCTTAGCAGAAACAACAGTGTTTGTATAATGGCATAAATTCTAAAAAGAAAAACCAAAGTGCTAATGTTTCAAAAAGTGCAAATAAAAAAACATAAGTCAAATGTCAAGAAATCAATGAAGTTAGGTTCCGACAAAAGACTTGCTTCACCTAGGCCTAGCAAACCTAGAACTTGCCTTAGGTGGTTACTAACTGGAAGAATTTTTGACCTTTGTGGAAAAATAACTACATCTAGTAACATCGAGAGTGAGTTTGACACATCTGTGTATGATAATGCGAGGGCTTCTAACCCCCAGGAACCTACAAGCAAAGGGTTTCTAAATTTTACTTCTTTTCTTGGCAGGTTTACGAGACTCGAGAGGCAGACTACATGTATCCATCCGCTTGCTATTCTTTAAGTCTTCAAGGAATGGATTATGTACACTTCAGTGCATAACCCGAGCTTGAAATAAAAGGGAAGTGTACACTTCAGTGCGCTTTACCTTCAAAAGAAGAGAAATCTTCTTGTTTTCAAAATAGTTGAACATAATTTTTCAAGAATTTTTCAAAAGGATTTTCAAAATCTTTCAGAAGTCTGTGTTCAACACTCCCTTCTCATGACCCTTTCAAAATTCGAATCATTCTTTATAAGTTGATCAATTTTTAAGGGGGAGCTTTGTAAAACCAAGTTTTAATGCTTTTAGACACATTCTCTCATATCTTATTTTGTGTGTCTAAAACATTACATAATTGTATATAGCTATCAGAAAAGCAAAATATAAAATTAAAAAAACTATAAAAGCAAAATACAATATAAAAAATTTAAAAAATACCAAAAATAATCTTCTCTGACATGTCTCTCGTAAATCGATAACACTTACGCACCTAAAAATGTTGATTTATATTAACACGGCTGTATAAATGAAGTTCGAGCGAGAGTTTCAAAAAGTTTTCAAAACATATCTCTTCAAATTTTTCTCTACGATTTCTAAGTAAATGTCAGCTTAGGACTCGGACTCCAAAGAAAGGAAAATGTTCATTTATGTACATTTATCCTAAACAACGGGAAGTTCATCTCTTCTCGGTCTTAAGCAAAGTCATATAAACATTCAAAGTTTTGAATGGTCAAGAGAAGTACTAAGGAAAATGATGTTCAAATCAGATATATCTCACATATTCTCCTGTTGAGCACAACTTTTTCAAGATATTTTCAAAAAGAAATTTCAAAATCTTTTAAAATTGTGTGCTCAACACACTCCCACTCCAACTTTTCACTCTAATCTTTTAATGAGGGGGAGTATAATTTTTATAAATGAACCATTTAATATTAGTTCATTTGGCATGCATTCCAGTTCTCCCTTTGGTTAGTTAGTCTAAAAAGTGGATCAACGTACATTAACTTGTATTTTAATTCACTTATCAAGTCAAAAATTATCACCACATATGCAATTTTTGAGGGGGAGAATAGTGATTAAAATGTGATCAATACGACTTAATAATGGATAAGATCGTTTGAATATAAGTGTGTTCCCATCCTCACATGTGCAAAACTCTTTTATAAAATGATGCACATATGTAGGGGGAGATTTTTGGTGATATAGGAAATTCTCAATGTGTAATAAATGATTTCTCAAACACGTTGATTGCTTTTTCAATGGTTTATGGCTACTATGGAAATACCAAAGACCGACCAACTGTTGCTTCTTACAGTGTTATAAGTCGGTTAAGAATAGGTATTTTGTTCCATGATCCAGCCAAAACTGGAGGAATCTACCCAGGGACACTCCATTAGATAGAATAGAAGTCCTTAGGTATGATTGAAAAAACGAGTAAAGTGAGATTGGGAAGAATGTTATCTAAGGCATGAGTTATCACCGGAACAAACCCATCATGGTGATAATGAGGACGCGTTGGAATAACATTGAAGGGGTTGAAGAATAAAAAAGAAATGTAAGGATAAAGGGTGAAAAGAAAGAAGCCATTCATACAACCTTAGGCAGAAACCGTGTCAATGCATAATCTATCGGTAATCACAAAGATGATTCTGATATTGAAGACAAGTCATCATGAACCCAGTGATGCAATGCACAACCCATCCCAACTACTCAGGCTTCTCTCAAAAGGAGCTTGTTTCATTTATTACGAAGATCAATACGCTTGTATCGGATTTCTCATTCTGAGATCGTTGATATTGAAAAGGTGGCAGCCCGCTCCAGCCTCCGATCACCAAATAACAAAAGTGCACTTATAGAGTCTAGAGCCAACGAGATCAATCAAAAAATCTCATTAGGATACAAATTCCAATATACAATTGTTGTTCATTATTAAGAATACAACTTATACAAGAGTCCTACGTATTATCCTTGTGATATTTTCCAGAACATTAGAGTGATACTCTTTAGTATTCAAAGTGAAGATGGAAATCCTTCCAGAGTCAACATCAAACAGCTCTGCGGTAGGTGACTTGCGAGATTCTATATGAATCAAGCTTGTGTCAAATGGATATCAATTTTCGTCTAGTAAATGAATTGACGACTCAATCAGAAAGATAGTAACTATCTGATTCACTCTTATCGTTTTGTCTGCTTTGAGATGCTCTAGTAACGAGAACGGCTAGTGCAGCTGTAAAACCCTGTTAAGGAGATTCTTTTGAATTCTACCTGATCACATGCAGTATTTATACTGATTAACGAGGAACTATGGTTATTGCAACTGTATTAGACGAAGTGACAAAGACACTTTTATCTATATATGTTTTTTATCACTAACCTATACATGCAGGTTTTCCCGACGGTAGCAACATTTAGTCCATGACGAGTCAAGATTCACTACCACATGCTCATGATCAATCGACAAAGATAAATACATGATGAAAGCTTAAGTGCATATCTCAAAGTCTTTCGCGAGCTCTGATGTACAAGAACTTCCTCAAAGAACATTAATGATAATATGGAAAGCAGATCAAGTAAAGATCAATGTTGGGGGAGATTGTTAGCAAGCTTTCAAGATGATGAGCATGTGTGTAGAGACACAAGATCGCAAGACCGCATAAGTCAAAGATCAAGATCCAAGATCACAAGCATGCAAAAAGAACTTCAAAAGAATTCCCAAGAACACAAGGCTAAAAGATTCAAGACGTCACAAGAAGTGAAGCCATTATTGCAATGACCACCTCTTAGGGGGAGATTGTTAGCCTTGTTTTTAGTAAAGTGATGGTCATTAATTATTCCCAAGCCTTGTATATGAAAACGTAGTTTACAGGAATTAATCTAAGCTAATTAGGCCTAGGTGTCAGGCTAAAGCCCATGTATTCAGCCTATGTAAGTCCAATCGACCCAAAAAGGGTCCAAGTCTCTTGGTAGTATCAATTCCACCCTCCTAGCATGTTAGGAGGGTGTTGGTTCTCATTTTTCCTAGCTAATGAAAGCCTTCCTTTTTTCTTTTTACTTTCTCTCTCTAACTCTTTCTCTATATAAGATCCTTTAATTTTCGTATGTTTGATGTGAAAGTTATAGGCTAACTATAACACCCTGTGTTTTCAAGTCATTGACGACATCGATAAATCCACAATGTACCTTTTGTATTGTACGTGTTGGCTTGAAATCGTAATCGTTAGGTTAAATCGCGTACGCCAAATATTATCATTTAATATAAACGGGCATTAAACCATCGAACGTTTACATCAATCATGTGTTATATAATTATTTTAATGATAATTATGGTCGTCGTTCATTTATTTTATTGGTTACGTAAGTTAAATACGTTTATCGATAAATGTACGTTTAAGCGTAACCGGAAGCACGTTAATTTATTAACGCTTCAACAAATACCCTCGATTGTACCCAATAGCTAAAGATTATTTAAAATTTAGCTAAATAAATGTTACTTACACTTTTATACACTAGAAATTAAAAGGATACACAATTGCTTGCACTAGATATCATTTTATTTACAAAATACAACTTGTAACTTATAAGATTTATACAATATATATTGGTAACTAGCAAAAGTTTCTAGGAAACCTTTTTCCCCCTAGCTCGGCAACAACAACACAAATAAGAAGAATGAGTCAATTATCTAGTCAATTGGTCAAATGTACAACACTTACTCATTAAAACCTAGCTAAGCTTGTCACTTTGACTAAGAACATGTAAACTTGAACCCTTGAAACCCTCCTTATGTCCCTTTGAATGTTTTACTTGACTATTGACCATTTGAATGCATATAAGTGCAAGTAAACATGATAAGTAACTCATAGAACATAAACACTTAGTAAAATTTTCACAAAACTCCTCCCCTTGGCTCCTTAAGCTCACGGCTCAACCCCCCCTATAAACAATCCATACAAAATTTTATACAACCTATACACATCTATACACATCCATCCTAAGATATTCTAAGGTGTTTCCAAGCATTGGATTACCTTTTTCAAGTATTAATCAAGAAAAGTGAAACTAGGATTTTATCTTGGAAAGCTAAGGTTTTTATTGTGCAAGCTTTGATCTTTGGTCTAAACTCGGGTTTAGCACTTATTTCTCATCACATTCATCTTTCCTAAGGTCTTCTAAATACCTTTATACTTTTTATTTTAGGATTTTATGTGTTAACATGTTCCTTATAGTTAAATCACCATATAGGACCTTTAAATATGTACAAAGAGTTTTTACTTATTTTTATGAATTCATACACTTTTTCTTATGTCATGTTGCTATATATATATCATGGAATAATGGGTGTATAAGTATGTTAACATGTCATCTAAGTATAAACATGTTTATGTATAAATTAGGGATTATAACGTTATTTAACATGTTACAAGTAAAAGTAATATAAATGACTTGTAAATCTTGGACAAATGTAAAATATATGGACTAATGGGCATTAGTATAAGTATCATATATGTCAAAATAGTTATAGGGAATCTTATAATAAATTACTAAGTTTAAAAGTATAATAAAACAAGTTTTTATTTATAAATGAATACACTTGGATAATAAAAGGGTGTTTTAATTTCGACATCATACAGTAGGCATAACCTTTTTATAAAAATAATACGCCTCTCGACGATTCCGAAAAAGTATGAAACTTGTCGAACGGATAAATAACGAGAAAGTTACGATAAAAACAAGTTATACGTTAATTAAAAAAGGGTTTATAAAATAACTTTCATAAAAACTATATAAAACAGCTAGTTTAGTATTTTTAACAAATAATACATATTTTTAGGATTCCAAAATGATAAGAATCATGATTTTTCAATTAATAATGAAGAAGTTATGAATTTCGCGAGTATTCGATAATTAAAAGTTTATAAAAATAATTTTATAAACTATGAACAGTAAAACACTATTCATGACAGAAAGTTATATTTTTGTAAACCTCATAAATTGATAGAATTTTCATTAACGAGAACGTGCTCGAAAGAATCACTAAAAACGGAGCTATAACGAATAAAATATGACGTTTACGGGTTTTACGATAACTAAAACTATAAAAATAAATTTATAACTGATGTGAACAGTAAAAAGTACTGTTCACCAGAGGGTCAAAAATATGAAAATGTCAAATTATGATAACTCGTCCTAATACGAAAGCGTGGGCATAAGAAACGTCAAAATCGGGCTTAAAACGCAAAAGTTATGCTATATTTACTACAACGATAATTATAAACGTTTTTACTTATTAAACGTAATTTTACCAAAACCATTAGTTGGTGATTGAGCTATATAGAATTATATGTGGTTATCAAAGTACTATATTACTAGGGAGTTTCATAATGAGGCCTCTTCGGGGTGGCGTATCGACGAGTTGCTGGATTTACGATTTAAAGTGTCCTAGCTCCTCATACGTTCACTACATGACCTCTTAATTATGATAGCCCGAACGATAGTATGATGTAACTAACATAGACCTGTATATGATGTTAGTTAATCGAAGTACATGGTACTTATACGACCTTAAATTAAATAGGTTGCATCTGACGATTTGCGTGACGCATTATCTGTGATATTTGGATTATCAGAACTCAAGGTGAGTTCATAGCCCCACATTTTTACGATTTCAATGATTTATAACTATGGGTTGGAAACATGCTTTGTTTTTATAAATTGGACGCAAGTGGATATTTTATATTGATTACATGTTTGCCTAAGTAGCGATAACCCAAGTTGAGCCCATTATCATGAACTGTCAATTGCATAGATGTAGTTGTTAATTACATTATGTGAGCGCGAATGTTATGAATAGATCTATTTGGGGAAACGACCTCCCCGTTCGGGTGACTAGCTATCACCGGGAACGAACGTATAGCATGTCGAATTTGGGGATGTTTTCGGGTTGAACATCTAATCGGGCAGAAATTGCAATATATATTATTATTGCAAGAAAGATCGTCGAGCTTCAGTGTCATGAGCTTAGGAAAATGTAATCTGGTTTTGTGATGTCTGCATGTGTTGCATTATCACGGGAAAGTCTTGCGGTCCTGCATATTATGATTTATCAAACCTATGAATTCACCAACATTATTGTTGACGTTTTAAAGCAATGTTTTTCAAGAGATCAGTAAGCATAAGGTGCCAAGGATACATTGGTGATTTTGTTTTGGGATGTCATGCTAAAGATATGGTTGTATTATGTTTTGGGAAACTCATGTGTTGTGAACCAGTATCTTTGTAATAATAACAATGAACCAGTTAAAGCTTTGGGCTATTTGTAACAAACATTTGTTAAATCCAATGTATTAGTTTTACAACGACTTTTTGGCCGTTCTATATACATCTTGTGTTATTGATCTGAGAAGTAACACGCCCCGGACCCTTATTCCGCTGCGACCCAATTTGGAGGTGTTACAAAAGTAATTTTATATAATTTATAAAATAATGTCATGGTTACTGTTCATCAGTAACAATAATGTTATAAATATAGCATTTGATTAGTATTTTCAAATACGAAACCATAGATATAAATAACATGCAAAACGGAATTAAAACGAGGGAGATACTAAACTAGTAAGTTTATATATTTTTAAAAAACCCTATTGTGCACTATTTTTTTTATAAACAAATAAAAATACATATTTCAAATGATGAAAACATACATAAAAGTATTATAAATACTTAAGAAATTCAATGGACAAGTGTGTCATTTTTACAAACATATTTAGGTGATGATGTAACTCTATAAGATTATACATGTGTATCATTCAAGCACAACATATTCATACGACCTACGTTAATTAGGTTGCATTCAGGCTATCAAGTGACGAGTCACTCATTTGCTATATCATACATTCATTCACTTAAGGTGAGTTTATAGTCCCCACTTTACACTTTTAAATCATTTGTCAAATCTCGGGGATGAGATCATGTTTGTTTTACAAAATGGATGCAAGTACATTTTAATTCAAATATTACGAGTTTGTCCAAGTAGCTATAACCCACTATGCCCATCATCATGAACTGTTAAATACTATATTGTAAGCGCGAATGTTATGAATAGATCTTTTTGGGATTAACATCCCCGTTCGGGCAAGTAGCACTTGCTAGTTTACCGGTTGGCCAGAAATGACGAATGTATACCATTTCGGACTCATAGATGTTACGGGTTGAGCATCTACATTGGGCACCATTGTTTATATGTATTTGATATACATACATTGTTTAGATTCAGTGTCATGAGCTTAATGCATATAAGCATGTCTAAGGTATTTTTATTAAGTTTTGGATTTTAATAAGCTGCGAGGAGCTTTTTTCGTGCTTGTGGGCTCGTCGGACCAACTTCATACGCCGGGCATGTAAGCAAAAAAGGCGAATGGGGGTACCTTTAATGATACTAACTTGTTTTCTTAGTTTAATAAGCTTAGTTGAGCCGTTTTAACTGTTTTACAATATGGCTTATTTTAAATAAGCTATTAAGCTCGAAAATGGGTCTGTTGGCCTCAATATTAGCCCGTTAAGGGTTTTAAGGGCTTGGGCTTTATGTCTCTAGGTCCGTTAGTCCTCCTAGGCTTATTATAATGTTAATAAGCGGTCTAAGCTCACGAATAAGCAGTCAAGGCTTATTGGTGGCTTATGGACCTTGTTGGTTTACTTAAATAGGTCGTGAGGCCCATCAAGGGTTCTTTTGGTTCTCTAAGGGTATGACTTGGTCCATTAGGGTTCATTAGTGCTACTAAAGCCCCTTAAGCTCATTGATCTCATAAGAGTCCACCAATAAGCTACCTTGAGCTTATTGTGAGCTTATGGCTTGACTAGAGCTCGTTAGTGGGCTAGGAAGTCCACTAAGAGTCCGGGTTGTTTTTACTACGACATGGCATGACCCGAATGACCAAATAAGCACTCCTAGTCTAACATATAAGCTCGAATGGCTTATTTATAAGCCATGAGCTTATTACTTGTGTTCGTTGGGCCTATTGGGTCCATACGTGGGCTTGGGTTGATTTGTTACGTGGACCAAGGTGGCCGTTGATCATTTCTAGTTTACGGCATGGGTCCGAATAAATGGATCTAGCGACTATGTGTCATTGATTTAGCTTGAATCTAGACTTTGTTCACTACATGCACACGTAAAAGTGTGTCGGGTATTCCTTCCCAAGGCCAAATGTTATATTTACTTAAAAAGTTCATGTGTGGTTCTCTTATCATTTGTGGTATTAGGGTTATGGTTCGTTTGGTGTTACTCGTTTGCTTAGAAATGCACACGTTCGGTCCTTAGCTGGCCATTTAGTCACTTGTACGTGTTCCTTAGCATCACACGAGTTAAGTTTTAGGCATGTAAGTGTTCGTGTGTCACACATAGGTTAACCCATGCACGTTTATGCTTGTATAAGCTTGTTAATCCCATAATATATGACTATAGGATTAGATGACAAGAAATACTAAGTAGGAAGATGTACAAGTTTGAATTGTGACTTACAAAGCTGAAGCCTTGTGACTTGGTTTTTGGATGATGAAGTCACCCCTGGACTCTTATAACCTAATCGTGTAGAATATGGTTTCCAAAGCTTATAAACCCGCAACCGTTTGCTCGGGTTTTCCTTCATATAGTCTTGTATGACTTATCTCTAGTGTAATTGGTTCTCGTATGGAAACAAAGTGAGGCGTGTTTGTTTGCGTTTTTAATAACCCGAACAAGGGGAAAAACAATTTTTGTTTTAGTTGCTGAGAGAGTTTTAGAAGTGTGTGAGTTTCAGAGTGTCAAATGTAAGATATGAGTGTGTTTTTTATAGGCAAGAATTGCTAGTTACTCCCCTAATCTCTAACCACAAACAAACGGCTTATGTTTATTGTAGTTTGAAAATTTTTAGTTAATTACACATTGTTTGTTTAAACCATTCTAAGTACATGTTTATTTGGCTTGTGATGTACAAGATTTTATGAGATTAGGATAATCGTTAGGATCTTCCTATATCATGATGTTTCGAATCCACAAGTGTAAAAAGGAAGGCCATTTTTGGTCTTTGTCTTTTGTGTAAATGTTTAGTGGAGTCAATTTAGGGACATGCATTAATGAATTAGGATGTACATGTACTTGTAGGGATCATTAGGAGATTTTAAGGATTTCCTAGATGTATGTGTGTGTAACCGGCCCCTAGTGGCATTTTACACAACAATTGATTAAGTTTTGTGTTAAGGTTATAAAAGTGGGTGTTGGTTTGAGTCTAGGTAAGTCTATGTATTTCCAGGGTGCGTCCAAATGTATTTTATTGCGGCACGTAACCCTTTTACGTGGCCAATAAAAATAAAATACGCAAGGTACATAATTATCTTCTTAATAATTATTTCTTACTTGGTTGATGTAAACCTTAATTTATTTGATGACCGTTTACATTAGATGGTTATTTCTAGTCTACGCGATTTATCTCAAAAGCAAAATTAAAAGTAAACGCGTATCGGACTAAAATGAACAGTGACTAATAATAGGAGTCGTAAAATGACCTGAAATTGAGAAATGTTACATTGAACAACTTCCACATTGAGTGAAAACTAAGTTGGATGGGATTGATTCCTTATTTGTGATTGGGTTAGTTCTTGTCTACCTTGGTTCTTCTCTAGGATTGAGCGTTTTCTAACCGGGAGGACGAGGATGTTATCTTTCTTGGAGTGGAGTTTTAGACCTCATTGTGGGTTAGTAAATCGACTCAGGTTTTAAGGAGGGTTTGTTAAAAAATATTTTTCTAATCATCGTTGCAATATGGAATTTTTGTATTGTTATAAGATAAAATTTTGGGTTTGAATTGTTCTATCAATTTTTCTTTCGAACGACTTCTTGTGGCTTTTACCAATCTTTACTTAGTTTGGTTTCGCTAGGGGACTCTTTGGTAAATTAAAAAACCTACACCCGGATTTTTCTCGAAGTTTTTTAAGAATTTTTTTTTCTTAAGAGAGTGACTACTATCATTTTAAATTGATTTTAGCCTAGATATTTCTTTTCTAAGCTTCTCATTTTCAAGCTTAAGGTCTTGACATAATTTACATTCTTCAATTACTTCCTTACCTTTTTCTAACCTAGATAGTTTATCTTTTAATTCTAGTACTTCATTTTCTAATTCTATTTTAGCTTGTTTTAGAGTTTTATTTTTAGCTATGACTTTTATTCTCTAAATTGCATAGTCTACTATATTCACTATCTAAGTCATTTTTGTCTAGTGATGATTGGTCATCACTAAAGTATTCGGTTTCGGAAAGTACCTCATTTGAAGCTTTAGCCATAAGACACTTTTCGTCATTTGTCTTCTCCCTTCATCTTAGCTAGCTATCCTCCCAGATCCTCAACAACGCTTTTTGTTTTTGATTATCTTGATAGTTACTTGGACATTCCTCGACGAAGATAATTTGGATCTCCTATTAAAGCATTTTCTTTCGCCTTTGCCATTTTTTTTAGTCTTTATTTCTTTTGAATATGTTTTCTCTCTTCATGTGGCTGTCTTACGAATTCATCTCATCTTTTGAAGATTTCTTGAAGGTCTCTTACGGCCATTGGCGAATTCTTTATCTTCACTATCAGGAGGTTGAGCTATCAATCATCACTCGAATCCTTTCTAGCTTTCAAGGCAATAGATTACTTTGTTCTCTTTTGCTTTTGACGGTTTCGAAATCTTTCTTAATTACTTCTTCATAAACTTTCAAATTCCCAATGAGTTCGTCAAGTGATAGAGTTGTTAGATTCTTTGATTCTTCAATTGCCGTGACTTTTACTCGCAATTAGATTTGTACTGACTCTAAGATAATTTCCTAAACAATTCATGCTCGAAAAACTTTCGTCAAGTGATATTTCTACGAACAGTAGTAAATAATAGTTGTTAAATTTAGCAAAGGCATTAATCTATTGATTTCACTCTTAGGAATCATGAATTGTTTCATATTGTTGAAAAAGAAGATTTATTTTTGTTAGCTTTGACTTGATTATTACCTTGATGAGTGATTAACAAAGTATCCCAAATTTCTTTTGCGGTTTGACACATAAAAATTCTTTCATATTCTTTACGTGGCAAAGCATTATAAATTACCATTTTAGCTTCATTATTTTTTGCAAGTTTCTTTTTAAGATCATCGTTTTGTTTAAAAAGGTACAATTTCATCCTTTTTAGTTTCGGGATTATTTTGAATAGGAGGAAAATCACCATCGGTAATAATATGCCAAAGATCTAGATCTTTTGACTTCACATAAGTTTCGAATCTATTTTTCCAATAAATAAATCCATCACTTTTAAATAGTGGTGGTCTTTGCATAGATTGCCCTTATAATATTTTTTCGAATTCCATAGATCGATTTAAGATTTAAAATACAATTTATTTTAAAATCTTGTTTAACGTGGCTCTTGATACCAATTGTGAAAAAACTAGAAGGGGGGGTTGAATAGTTTACCGCTTTTTGATTTAAGGTTTATGTTTGTTTGTAAAATTTAGATTTGACTTTTTGTGAATTCAATGCTTGCACAATATGAACAATAAAAGTATATGAATGATATTTAAAGTAGACAAGAGATAAGAGTAAGAACAATCAAACCACAACGCGAGGATTTATAGTGGTTCGGTAACGAAGCACCTCTTCGCCCTACTCCACTCCCCGAGCACCTAACTCGAGAGTTTCTTCACGATGTCAACAAAACTCCCCCTTTTGCGGAGAAAACCGTACACAACGTTGCTTACACCGATTTATGACACAAAGCTAAATGTCGAGTTCTAATCTTAGCTAGAACCAATCTATCACAACACAACTTCACGACTTGTTCACGACTTTACAACTTCACGACTTCTTCACAACTTCAAGACTTCTTCACAACTTTGTGACTTCACTTCACCACACTACTTATATCACAACTATCTAACACTATTTGGTAAGATCACCACGATCTAACTATACTTACAAAGATTGCTATGATCTAGCTACTTCACTACAAATACAAGAAATACAATTGATTTCAAATTGTGATATGGAGTGCAACAAGATTGCAATATACTTAAGGTTGTATACTTCTTCACTTGATGATGAATGTATTCTTCTCTTGCACTCTGAGGAATTGAGCTTGGAACTACTTGGAAAATAGCTTTAGGAATTAAATGATCAAAGGATTTTAGTTAGATAGTTCTTGTGGGTGTTTTTGAACAGAAGAATGAGTGCAAAAAGGTAAGAAAAATAGTGGGAATAGTCCAGTTAAAGTTTATAGCGACAAAATGGAGAGCGTCAGTCTATGGAGCGGTCCCCTTAAATAGGTGGGCGTTCCCCTTAAAATTAAAGGCGGCCGCCCCGCCGTGGTATTTAAGGGGGCCGCCCTCGACTAGGGGCTCCCCAGTTTGTCTTTTGTGTAGGGAGAATTTTCTGGAACTTCTCTAGTCGTTTTAGGTCCGAAAATTTGAATTTTAAAATGTTTATTAACATTTCTTTTAATTGTAGAAAATGTTTTGTAATGTTTATAAAGATGTTTACAACATTTTATAAAAGTGTGAGGTTGAATAAAAATTTCATTTGATCATAAAATGCATTAAGCATTTATATTATTTCATTACCTTGAAGTGATATAATTTTGAAATGAAAATTTACTACTAATTACTTTTGGTTTACGTTTATTTTACATTGAAGCGTTTTTTATA
This sequence comes from Tanacetum coccineum, assembly GCA_026074375.1. Lineage (NCBI taxonomy): Eukaryota > Viridiplantae > Streptophyta > Magnoliopsida > Asterales > Asteraceae > Tanacetum > Tanacetum coccineum. Next base: position 4,265 of record BQNB010010845.1, on the reverse strand, counting down.
TTTTTGATTATCAAAACGTACATAGATGGTGAAAAATATTAGTAATGTTTTTAGGCATTATATTTTATCAACAAGTTGCAATAAGGTTTTGAGGCCCTAAAGACAGCCTAAAAGCTGACAAATACTTGGGTTTGACCTCAAAAATGTGTATTACAATGTTACAATCTTAAAACCATAATTCTAGGTTTGTAAATATTGAGAATATCACGCTGATGGAGTCCAGTTATAGTTGCGACGCCGTCACAAAGTAGGATATTCTAGATCTGATTTAAGTCGGTTACGTCCTGACGTCGTCGCCAATTCTCTGACGCCGTCACTAGAAAGATCGTGACGGCGTCGCTTTATGCTTGCGACGCCGTCTCCACACTCTCTGTGTGGACGTTTCTTAAGAGATTTGGTGTAGGTCCGTAGTCTTGTCCGTTTCTTCTCCAAATGTGCCCAAGTTACGTGTATTTCCTCTAAATGCCATCTAAGTGCTAAAACCTGAAAACAAACGATTAAGCACATAATCTGGGCATATTTGCATGAATTAAGGGGTTAAATGACCCTAAAATAGTGTATAAAATGACACCTAGTCCAGTCATTGGGTCGGATAGCCAAAATGTGTACATTAAGATCGCGGCTTATGGCTTATTTGGCTACGCGGCTTATGACATCAAATAACGTCTATTTTATAGCATCATTTATCCCATGTATATAACCCATTTTGTGTAATTATTGCAAAGAATTGTTACTTAATCGTTTGCATTTAAGAATTGCAGTAATTATGGAGTACTTGGTGAAGTTATGCTAAAAGGCACGCATTTTGGAGCTTAAATGAAGAGTTCGAGAAAGTCTACTAATCTGACAGCCAATACGCCGTATTATTCTAGACATATACAACGTATCCAGGATTTTGACAAATTTAAAAGACCATTGCCTGACTTTTTGAAGATTAGTCGTATCCACAATCAATGATTATAACGCCGTATATAATTAGTTTGGTCAACGAGATGATATCAACTGTTTTTTACTCAATACGCCTTATCCATGATGATTACGGCGGTATCCGTGCTACCACTTCACAACTAACCATGAAGATTGGAGATCCAATACGCGTATCCCACATCGCTCAGTAATGGCGCATCGATCTATTTCCAGGACCCTATAAATAGACGACCCTAAACTCAGTTTTAGGTATGCAAGTGAATCCCTAAACCACCAAATCGACCAAGAGACGAATAAAGGGGCATTAAAGGTCAGAAAAGAGCCTCAAGAACATTGGAAAACTCTTATAATCTTCGCGCAACCGAATACGCGTATCGATTTATGTATTATTTATTTTAATCTTTCAATTATCACAAACACGTATGTATTTTTTCCAATGACTATACGGAGTTGATACCTTTAGGTATCAGCCATGTTTAGAAGATCTAATGTGTTGGATTGTTTATCTTGGTTGCTTAAATTTATCATTGATTGTTGTTTTTGTTTATCAATTTATATTGTTTACGTGCTTGAAATATGAGACCTATTCATTCTACTGGGTCTAGTCACTCTCCATATTTATGCGCTGCAACTTCGGTGTTGTTTGGGCGTAGGCTAAGAGTCCGGGATAACTCTCCATATTGCAATTTATATATCTAGAATCATAGGATCACAAATATTGACCTATCCTTGCCTTTGGCTTAGTGAACTTAGTTGAGCCATAAGGTGACCTTGGTATCAACGAGTACGTTCTTATTCCATTGGTAAGGACTCGGACAGTGGACTATTAGTATATAAAGAGCCGTTAAAAAGTAAGTGGGTAAAGTCTCGATGAGCTAAGCTTTAGTAAGAGCACCATCATTAATCTCCTAAGATAGATTATAATCAACAAATGCTTACTTTATGCGGATGCGTCTAATTGTGACAGAATTAGGTATTTGTCTAGGTCCTTAGGTAAGAAGTACCGCCTACATGTCTATGAATGATATGTCCTTCGAGATAAGTCAATCACTGCTGCATAATTAAACAAACCTGCGTTTTATCGGATTATTCATGGTTGATATGTTTTCCTTACATTAGTTCTTGACCGTTCCTCTATCGTTTGTTTATCTTCTTGTGTGTGTTTATTGCTTTACTTGTCATTAAAACACATAAAACTGTGCCAGACTCTCAGGCTGAAACCCCCCTTTTGCATTAGTTTTAGGTTTAACTTAGATAACTAAAATACTGATAGAATTAGGAATTAACGCTCTCGCTCTTAGTGATCGACACCCTACTTACCATGAAACTCCATCTGACCAGATACATTTCCCGTTAAAGTGTTGATTTTAGGTATAGTCGGCATAAAATAAATAGTAAAACTTGATACATAATTAACAACTTCACAACGGACACATCAGTTTTTGCGCCTGCTGCCGGAGAATAAAGTTGTTTAATTCTTATTTTATTAGTGTTTTAGTTTAGTTTAATTATTTGCATATTTGTGTGTTTGTTTTGTGTGTTTGATTTCTGCATTATATATTTTGCATATTGTGTGTGTTGTGTGTTTTCTGCATTATTACAGTTTTCTGTAACTTTCTGAGTCGAATACTGAATACGGCGTATTCAATTTATTAGATACGGCGTATAAATTTTTTTCAAACCAATACAGCGTATTCAACTCTATCATCAATACGGCGTATTCAGTTTACTGAATACGGCGTATTAAGCTATTTGATAGTTTTCTTTCTTAGCGAATTTATTACAGGTTAAAATGGACAACCCCAACATAACTATGGAAGAATACATCAGGCTTGAGAAAGAAAAAGCTCGTAGGCGTGGTAAGGTGTATAATTAGGAAACTGCTATGTATGGTAAGATCTTGTATGATGAAGACGTTCACGACCTCAGATCCGTTTGGAACTAGATCCCTAGCTATAGATCTCCATGATAGTTTGAGCACTCAATGAAACAGCCTTTTGTGATACCCGGGTAAGTTCTCTTAACGATGAAATTGACTTTAGAATATCATTTGACGAATCCGACGATGAAGATTACACGGTAGTTTAAAAAAAAACTCGTTTTCTTATAAAATATTTTCTACCAATGTCAACAATTTGAAAACGGATTCTGAAAATGATAATGATAAAGTCAGTATGCCTTCATTTCCATCACCCGAGCCCGAGATCGGTTATTTTAATGATTTAGACTTCTTTAAAGATGTTGAGAATGAATTTCCAGCCATTGTTTACAATGATGCTCTAACGTCTAAATCAGATCTCTTAACTGAACCTACTATAAGCCCTCGACATATCGATGAATTTAATTTGAATGATGAAACATCATTGTCCGAATGTGATGAAGAGGAACAAAACGTTTTATACTTTAATGATTTATTTCCTTTTAACGTAATTTATCCCGATGATTTAAAATTAGATACGGACAATGATAATGATAAAATCGATATTGAGCAACCTTCGGGGGATATGTCTGTCATATCATCACCTAATGTAATCAATTTTGATACACAAGGGTCAAATAAGCTTTTGGAAACAAGTCATGATACATCTAATAAATTTTTCAAAACCGAAACTTTTATCAAGAATCTAAATGTTAATATCATGACTTGTAATCATATTAGCAATGGGATGTCATTCATTTTCCTAATCAAGAATTTGTATGTGCCATTTGGCATCCCGTTCGACCCTAAGTTGTTTTATAAGGATGGGATTAATTTGGGGCAAGTCTAACTTAAAGACTTTTCTGTAAACAAAAGTGCTTGCCGGGAGACAACCCGGAATGTATTTTCAAATTTTCTTATCGAGTCTGTCTTCCCAGACTGTCTATACGGCGTATCCAAACCCCATGGATACGGCGTATTGACCTTCTGGACGTTATCCAGTCTTTATTATCAGCACAGACTATACGACGTATTCATTAAATGAATACAACGTATACATGTAACAATACGGCGTATCATGGGGTATAGATACGGTGTATTGACTTCCTGTACAGTATTTAGTTTTAGTTTGTTGTATTTTAACGAATACACCGGAGATGGAGTTGCACTTGTTTTTCTTATTTGATACAGGAACCTTCTGAAGAAGTCGACAACGTTGGTGGGGTATTTATAAATCTAGAAATCTCAGAGTGTTAGAGTCTTGAAATCTCAAGACGGCTGTTCAACACAGTTTTTGCTCAAACACTCAAAATGGAGAATCATCCGGAGCAAAACATCAGGGAGTTTTCCGTTCTAATTCTATTCTTCCTTACTATTTAATTGTTTTATCTATACAACGAGGACGTTGTATAATTTAAGT